>JADBJO010003247.1:180266-182766 GCA_016801955.1 Conus betulinus
GGTGGAAGGTCGGAGGGTAAAGCATGGGAGGGGGGATGAGTGGGGAATGTGTTGGCAACGGGTCTGATGTTTGGCCAGTCAAAATACCACCCTTCCGACTCAGCAAGGATCCGATGAAGCGACAGTTAAAAGGAGACATTTCCTACCCCTTTAATCCGACGTTGCGCTAATGCCCTCTAGCAATATAGTCTCTCACCCCCCCCCCCCCCCCCCCCCCCCCCCCTCCCCCAACCTGTGTGTGTGTGTGTGTGTGTGTGTGTGTGTGTGTGTGTGTGTGTGTGTGTGTGTGTGTTCTTTCTTTCTTTCTTTTTTTCTTTTTTTTTTTTCAATTTTTCCCTCAGCGTTGTCTATAGGTCTATTATCTCCAGCGCAACAGATAAGTGATGTGGTGGTGACGATGACGAGGAGGAGGATAATAATCACCATCATCATCATTACCATTACTTCATCTCATTCTTCAATAGTTCTTTATATAGGTCCAGTTGAGTGGTGGGGTATTGATCTACATGACTACTTAATCTATGATGAGATAGCTGCACATGGTCACCAAAATCAACTTAACAACGTTATACTAATGTACTGTACAGACCTAAGACGTCCCATCCTCCAACCCTCTCCTCGCACTCAACCTTCATCCGCCTAAACTAGGCCCATCAGTCCCTCCATATCAATCGTTAGTCTATATTCCGAAGTTAAAGAATGAAATTATTGAATAATTTTTGTCGGTTAAAGTTTCCATTTATAAGGAAACTTAAAGTAAAAAAGATAAATTGTTTCATCAAGATGCAGTATGTTTTCAATCATGTGCAGTATGTTTTCAATCTATTAATTGTCTAAGTCATTAACGATACCAGTTCAATACTAACAACCATAAGCGGTTATCATTAAAAAAAAAAAAAAAAAAAAAGGAAGTCAACAGAGAAGCTGAAAACTTTCACACACACACACACACACACACACACACACACACACACACACACAGAGTAAATACATACCATGCCGAAATATTATTTACTCAGGTAAGGGGCAATTCCGCGGAAGTTATGAGGTGAACGGCAGTCGACTGTTGTTCAATCAGAATCAGGCTCAGACCATTCCGACCCACACCACAAACAGCTGAAAAACGGACAAACGCCGCCGCACACCTGCGTGTGTCACACTCCTTCCACCCAAGCTCTCCGCAGTGGCGGGGGCTTTAACTATTCAGGTGCGGCATAAAGTTGTTTGTCCGAGACCGTCCTCTACCAACGACAAGCGCCTTTTGAATTCACACGCGACTCTGAGAAACAGTCGCTGAAAGAATCTGCTGAGCTTTCGTTCACATCAAGTCCATGACGTATCCACCTTCAAGATCGTAGAACACATTCAAAATGGCTGCAGCAGACAAGATTTTCAGTGGGTTGAATACCTGGCAGCCATGAACGCACGCACACAGTATACAAACGCCTTCCTCTCGACATCAAGCTTTCTCGTCTGCTGCGGGTCGTTCTTTGTCACTTTTGTCAGCGACATAGCCATTGGCTATTGTAACTTCGGGCGACCAATGGTTGACAATCAAACGGAAAGGAAGACACGGCGTGCTCTGCGCGTGGTTTCATTGAGAAATCACAGATCAACACGCCGGGAAGACATCGAGTTAAACGGACAGACCGAGATCAGGAATGACAAAACCTTGCTTGACAGGAACGCCAGCTCCCCCCAACTGTCAACACTCACACGTCTTCAAACAGTTTTTTATCACCACTGGGTTTTCCTTCAGTCCGTCTGAGATTGAAAAAAAATTTCAACACGGCACACACACACACACACACACACACAGAGAGAGAGAGAGAGTAGTTGAATAAAGTCAAGCAGATCCTTGTCTGATGAATACCCCCCCCCCCCCCCCCCCCCCCCGACCTCTTCAACTCCCACCTCCTCCTCCCCCCCCCCCCCCCCCCCCCCCCCCCCCCCCCCGCCCCCCTTTTGTTAATTCCATCCCCAACCCCCATCCCCGCCAAAGAAAAGGAAAAGTAAGATTAATCGTTTGTTTCCTCTTTTCTTCTTCTTTCATATTGAATACCCGGCGTGATAGACAAAAATACAAAGTGGTTCAAGACACAAACACACAACATGACAAAGAGTGCAGGTTTGTTTGTTTTTGATAGCAAGTATGCGGACACACACACACACACACACACACACACACACACACACACACACACCTCGCGCGCGCGCGCGCGCGCGCACACACACACACACACACACACACACACACACACACACACACACACACACACACACAGAGGCTCACGCGCGCGCACAAGTTCTCATTATGCATGTATACACACACCTGGCACATTAGCGCCTTTACGATTATATGATGCGCGCAGCCCTATTAAACACCCACTCCCCCCCCCCCCCCCCCCCCTCCGCCCTCCCTCCCGGCCTCTTCTACAAACGTGCGCGCGTGCACATCCACCAACACACGTTCTCTACAAAACAAACCATAATTGCGGTG
>JADBJO010003247.1:212766-225266 GCA_016801955.1 Conus betulinus
TGAGTCTGATGCGCCACGATCGGAGTCGATCGTGAGTTGTCTTCAAACGACCTGTTCTCAAAGGAAAGAACTTCTTCTCAAAACCTGCAAATACTGTTCGCTGGTGCTCCATTTTTTGCTAGATTGTTGAAGCTATAGAACTTGAAGCTGTCGAATTCATCACGGCAATGTCTTTGTTCCAGCAGGCCTGTTCTAGAAAACAAAAACTAGAGGAAGATGAGGCCTGTCTTTCCATTGCAGAGGTACCTTTTCTCTGTTTACAGGTCAGAGAATTAGACCTAGAGAATCTGATGTTTGATTCAAAGCGCACTCCAGAATAATGATCCGGGTATTTGTTGCCTGCATTACATGTGTTCCAGGGACAATTGCTTCCAGATATTTTGAGCTGCTTACTGTTTGAAGTGTTTAATCAGCCACTTGGTTTAATGTCTCTTTGGTGTCTTTGATGTAGGTTGTCATCAGTTCGGTCTTTTCTGCACAGATATATATGGCATATGCTGCGGTTTGTTTTTTTCTCGGAGTTTTACTAGTTGGGCAAATTCCTACTGTCCAGCCAAGCCTTCGATGCCATGGGCAAAGCGTAGATTGGCAATGGTCCTGCTTCTAGTGTTCACTGTTTAAAGATGTTTTTTAGGCGCAGCAGTCACGAGTCTTTCCATAAAGATATTGAAGAAGGAGGGGCAGAGTAGAAAGCCCTGTCTGACGCCAACATTTGAGACACTAACGACCCCTTTTCTAAACTTAGGAGATGTTCAGAATCACCTTTCTAGCCGTGAAAAAATCAAAGGCAACAGAAACATCCAGTATGTGTATTAATGCTATTTTTTTTTTTTTTTTTACTCCAGATGAAGGATAGGAGAGCTAGATGCTGACAAGCTGGCAAGAGCAGAGAGTAACACAATGGGTGTTTCCACTTCCTCTTCATGATGCGTTGTCTATGGGAGCATACTAACGTCTAAAGACGATGACGATTTTTTTCCCTCATGAAAACAGCTATGAACTTCGAGAAAAATAGCGAAAAGAGGGAATACCGTCCTTATCCTGAGGATCACGACGATTTCCAAGGAATCACACCTGTTGTCCTGTTTTCCTGAAGATAACAACTGGTGTTTCCTGTTTATATCCCGTGAATCACAAATATTTCTATATTTTCTTTGGGATAATAACTCTTATCCTTTTCTGTTTGAGAGAACAAGTATTATATCAAGGAAGCCAGTCATGATCGCTCTTCACCATGACAAACGCAAAACCGGGTCTGCCGAATAGGGAAAACCATCCGTTTTGATATCTTCGTTGTTTTCCTCAAGGAAAATAACTGTTTTCCCCGCCTTTAGGTATAAACATCAATATCAACCGTTCTCCTGGGGAAGATATGGAAAACATTTGAGGGAAAACAGTTATTATCCTAACGAAAACAGTTGTGATCCTAGCGATCTCATCCTAACTCCAGTTTCCTACGAGGATTTAATTGGCTTGTTCCTGAAATAAAGATAACATCCGCTTTTGACGCTAGTGTGTAACATACTTGACGGGCTCTAAAGTCAGTACAGACTCGCTCTGAACTGTGGGTTTGGGGGTATTTCGGTTCCAAGACCGTCACAAGTACCAGACATGTTCCCTATCTTGCAGCAGAAATTATGCCGTCACACCGACAGCCGAGTAAACAGCTATGTCGGCACGTGATGAGGTGTGACCTGAGGCTCAGAAGTGGAGGTGTTTGACCTTACACTGACCTGGCTGTGTGGATCAAATGCTTTGCAATTAAGAACAGACGTCACACCTCTGCAGTACCTGGGATGATAACCAGACCAATCAATCACATTGCTTTATTCCTTTACCATATGGCACAGAGAGAGAGAGAGAGAGAGAGAGAGAGAGAGAGAGAGAGAGAGAGAGAGAGAGAGAGAGAGAGAGAGAATGATTTACACTAATTTACCTTTTAATGTTAGACATTATTCATTTATCCATTTGCTCCCCCTCAGATCGTGAAAATGGCCACGAGAATGAGTATGTGAATGCTACACACACACACACACACACACACACACACACACACACACACACACACACACACACACACACTCACTCTCTCTCTCTCTCACACACACACACACACACACACACACACACACACACACACACACACACACACACACACACATCTCTCTCTATCTCTCGCTCTGTCTGTCTGTCTATTCTCTATCAATTTTCCCATGTGAACACGAAGGCATACTGAACCTTAGATTACCACCGCTGGACATTCTATCGCGCAGGCAGGCCACGTGAAACCCCTCTTTATTCTTATTGTCTGACGAATGATGCCAATACTTATATTACCGACAACAGTAAGACAATACATGTATTGCCTGACAACGCGGCTTTTGTGGTGGGTGAGAGAGACTGAGTGCAGGTGGCGCTGTGACTCATTCCACATCCAGTTAACGATTTCTCTCTTGGTGAGTTCATGCTTTATTGGGAATATGCCATTATGCAGTTCGGACCCAGGGGTCACTTTCCTCTTACCCGTGCTTTTCATTAGGAACTAGTCTTTCCTGGGAAAAAAATGTACTCTCTGTCTCTCTGTCTGTCTGTCTGTCTGTCTGTCTGTCTGTCTCTCTCTCTCTCTCTCTCTCTCTCTCTCTCTCTCTCTCTCTTATGCAGCCCCCGACCCAAACAAAACAAAACCAACCAAAAAATATCTTATAATCCTGCGGAAGAATGCATCTCTCATCTCTCTCTCTCTCTCTCTCTCTCTCTCTCTCTCTCTCTCTCTCTCTCTCTCTCTCTCTCTCTCTGTCTATATACCCTCTCCAAACAACAAAAAAAACAAACAAACAAAACAAAAACAAAAAGCACCACCACCACCAACAAAAAGCACCCTATCTTAGAATCCTAGGGACAGAATGGAACTCTCTCTCTGTGTGTGTGTGTGTGTGTGTGTGTGTGTGTGTGTGTGTGTGTGTGTGTGTGTGTGTGTGTGTGTGTGTGTTTCTTTCGTTGTCTCTGTCTCTCTGTTTCTCTCTGTCTCTATTTCTGTGTGTCTGTCTGTCTTTTTGTACAGTCCCCCAAAAAACAAACAAACAAACAAACAAAAACGAACAAACAAACCAATAACAAAAAGCCTATCTTAGAGTCTTAGCGAAAGTCTCTTTCTCTGTCCACTCCCTGCCTCTATCCTGACTGTCTGTCCTCTATCACTGACTGTCTGTCCCCCCCCCCCCCCCCCCCCCCCCCACACACACACACACAAAAACTAAATAAAGACAGAAAGAAAAAAAAAAAAACAAACAAACAAACAAAAACCCCAAACAACAACAAACAAACACAAACAAGCAAACAAAAATAACTTTCGTTGAATTCTAACTGTTTGAAAAGGGTTCAACAAACTTCATCGGTCGACCTTCAAATCCAATTCTACCTTCTGTTGGTTTTGAAGGGGGTAACTGTGAGCGGGAATTTCAACCAGCAAAAACAGATTTACTCAGCCGCCAAGGGGAAAAAATATTAATAAACATCACAACGCATTTGGACCTATTTGGTCATCTGCATGCAAGACACATGACATTCAGGACAACGAAGGACGAACAGACAGTCTCTTATGTCTTCGAACTGAGTGCAGAATCGGGTCTTTGGCGAACGACTAAAACATCCGAATAGAATCAAGGCTAGAGGGAAGACAACATTAGTTAAACAACAATAATAATGATCATGAAAACTACTACTACAACTACTACTGCCGCCGCCGCCGCCGCTGCTGCTGCTGCCGGTGCTATTGCTACTACTACTGCTATTACTACTACTACTACTACTACTACTACTACTGATGGGAGTATAATCATATAATAATGATAGTCATTCCAGTATAACGATACGAACATAAGGAGAGGACGAAGAGACATGGGAGCATAGTTACAAAACTATGGTTATGGTAGCACTACTACTACTACTACTACTACTACTACTACTACTACTACTACTACTACTACTACCACTACTACTACTACTACTACCAATGATAGCGACAGGATTAATAATAATGTGATAAGTGATAATGATTATAATAACGATAATCATAGTAACGTTAGTAGAAGAAAAAGTAGTAGTAGTAGTAGTAGTAGTAGTAGTAGTAGTAGTAGTAGTAGTAGTGGAAATGCTACTAGTACTACAACTACAACGACTACTGCTGATAATAATACAGCATCTACTATACTACTATTGATGCTACTTACACTACTGCTTCCTCTCTCTCTCTCTCTCTCTCTCTCTCTCTCTCTCTCTCTCTCTCTCTCTCTCTCTCTCTCTCTCTGATTCCCATAGTGCGAATTCCTCAGAAAGAAAAGATATTTTATTTTTTGCTTGTAGTGAGCACTTGTAGTGAATCTGTTCATCATTTCTTCCAGAAAGGGAGTTGTGTTTTTTGCCCATGTCTGTAAACCAGTGACGTAAAATGGTTAAACTCAGTTAAAGAAAATAGCATTTCTTGCACCCCATACTTCTCTGTGTACATTTGTTTGTCACCAGCACAGTTGTTCTGACTTTGGTAAACATCTCCAGCTTGCCCTTTTTCACCTCGTTTAAAAATGTGTCAAAGCTATTTTCCGCACGTCCCTCCCCTCCCCTCTTCATGTCCCCTCCCTCACCTCCCCTTCTCTCCTCCCTCCTCAGTTCCTCCTCTGTCTTTCCCTCTGTCAACCAAAACTAAGGTGATTGTGAAATAGACCGGTCTGCAGTCATAACCCAGATCATCACGTGATTCCAGTACCTTGTTGAAACCGACAAGGGCTAGCGTTTCCATGGAAACTGCTCGTCTCGGATGACCAGAAGTGTTGTTGTCAATAACGATTAGGCGGATTTCACAATGGCCGTTGAGAGAGTGAAGGAGCGGGAGGAATTGTCAGGAGAAGGACGGGGAGGAGGGGAGGGAAGGGAAAGGTGGGGTAGAGTGTAGGGATGGAATGGCGTTAGAGGGTGCGAAAAATGGTTTAAGCTACTTATACACACAGATGGACGACTGGTTAAGACACACAGACATCTGGAGTAAATGTATGCGTGCAGGCATCTTTTGTAAGTATATATCCAGCGAGAGCTCCCTGCCCTTTTTGTCACACAGGTCACAAACTATATCCCTATATCACAATGACCTTGAGATTGAGAAATTCATTCGGCGGGCTTGGCTGCCCACATAAGTAACCACCTATGGCAGTTTCTTTTTGCCTGCTGGTCAGCAAGGCAGTCCACTGCCTGCATGTTGCCCTTCCCCCAGGCTGGCAAGTGTGAAAAACAGCCAGCCAGCCTGGGAACAGGAAACGGACAGAGAGCCAAACAGATCAAACAGGTAAAGGTAAAGGTGAATACCTTCAGTATGTACAAAGAATCTCTAGCAAACGGAGAAACTACTGATCCTCTATCGCCCGTATCTCTAGCGTAGATAAGAGCTGTCTTCTCTCTCTGTGTCTGGCTAAGCTGTTCACTGGTCTCATTGGTTCATAGAAGACTTTAATGATGCTCCTCCCCCACCTCCGCCATGAAAGCAGCCATTATGAAAGACTCGGTACCTCATGAGATCTCAGAGAGGAATGAAACAGAGGCGGGCGTTCATTTCATTTCTCTGAACAGCCCACAAATATAGTTCTCACGGAAGAAGGTTCGTACTGCAATTCAACAAATTGATTTAAACAAACAAAACAAAAAATAATCAAACAACAACAACAACAACAACAATAACAACAGAACCCGCGGAAAGACGAGTGCAGAATATAGCAACACAAATGGACATGGGTCTGTTCATAAAGTTGAAAATATTGGAGCGTTGTAAAACAAAATTTTCTTTTGGTCATGTTTACAATAACCGGTATAGCTCAGCTCGTAGACCACTTGACCCGTAATCCTGGTAATCTTGGGGTTAGGGGTTCGAATCTGCTTTGGGTTGTTCCAATACAGTGGGATTTTCCCCCCTCTGATTTAACACTGACTCTGACTCCATCTCCCGAAAGAACTTCAAATGACAATTCGAACCGATGAGGCTCCATGGGTGAATTCATGTGTAACATCTTATACACACATAAAATTCCAGATCAACAGGAAGAACAGTTAGTATTGATGCCATGTTACACATAGCATCCACCCTGCACGAACAAACGGAAGACTGAAGGTAAAAAATCTGAGTAAATTCTATTGGTTGATTTCAGCGAAAAACGACAGAAAGCGTCAGCGGCAGCTCTTCAGTCGGCTCTACCCAGGTAGGCAGCCAGTAGTGTAAACCAGAAAGTGGACTGCACAACGGTTAGAGGCCTCTAACCGAGGGTAGGCGCTATTTAAAAACTCTTAATAACAATAATATGAAGACATGGATGTTAGATAACTGCAAAACAAAAAACGTTCTCATCTTTTGAACTATTCAAACAGTTTGTATAATACATGGTGTCTTTTTTCATGTTTACAATGTTCGGTATAGCTCAGCTCGTAGACCACTTGACCCGTTAATCCTGGTAATCTTGGGGTTAGGGGTTCGAATCTGCTTTGGGTTGTTCCAATACAGTGGGATTTCCCCACGTTGATTTAACACTGACTCTGCTTCCATCTCCCGAAAAGAATCAATTACAATTCGAACCGATGAGGCTCCATGGGTGAATTCATGTGTAACATCTTATACACACATAAAATTCCAGATGTGCATCAAACGATGGAGCCAAGAACAGTTTAGTATTGATGCCATGTTACACATAGCATCCACCCTGCACGAACAAACGGAAGACAGAAGACTGAAAAGGTAAAAAATCTGAGTAAATTCTATTGGTTGATTTCAGCGAAAAACGACAGAATGTAGCGTCAGCAGGCAGCTCTTCAGTCGGCTCTACCCAGGTAGGCAGCCAGTAGTGTAAACCAGAAAGTGGACTGCACAACGGTTAGAGTTCAGCCTCTAACCGAGGGTAGGCGCTATTTAAAATACTCTTAATAACAATAATCAATGAAGACATGCAATGTTAGATAACTGCAAGCTATAACAGCTGAGCAAACGTTCTCATCTGTTTGAACTGGCAAACAGTTTGTATGAATACATGGTGTGATTTTTTGATTATTTCTGTTCGGCAAATCTTATAAGCTTTACAATCAACTCTGGTGGTTATTTGCTTTGAGTGTGGCTTGCATGGTCTTGCAAATATTATCGTAGTTTCAAGACAGCAAGGGTGAGTTGCCTCCACGTTATGTAGCAAACGTGGCTTAACATTTGCGACAAATCGATTACAATGTCGGAGGTTTCCCCGCAGCATGTCGTGAATGTCAACAGGTTTTGTTCACCCCACCCATCCCCTCTTGAGACGAAGATGTGCATCAAACGATGAAATGCCAACATGAGTTCTCGTAGTGGCATTGTATAGCCAGTGCAGAAAAACGTCAATGAGACATGCGGCAAAAAAATGAAGGCACAGAAGAAGGTGAAAAAACGCTTAACACACCATCACGAAAGGGTGGACATTTATGACATGGATGTGATCGACCCCTTTACAGTGCAAGGAGCTCAGGGGCGAAAAACACGTGTTGAGGGGAGTTTCTTCTCAGAAGAGCTTCTGCTGTCGAGAGCTCTCTCCAGAGTTTTCTTCCTATCACTAAACAGAACAGAGAAGCGCTGTTTCCAACATTGACATTCCGTTGCTGGTAACGTCAGGGCAGTTTTATCTCGTGTATTTACACGTGCGTTATTTGCAATGTCCGAAAGAGGCGTGCCTGCTGGATGTTCCCTGGTTTGTACAGTGTCTGAAGTAAGCGTACGTTACAGGTCACGTTGTTTTGTGTGTTTACGTGTGTTTTGCTTGCTTTTCGTAACATTACTGTCTGCTGAACCTTTTATGTCAGGTCTAGAGTTTTTCTTACTTTCTGCTTTCTACCGGGCATCTAAAAAGTCAACTAACCTTGTAATGTAACCTGGCTTTTACCGTGAACTGTGTCAAATGGACCTGTCCAGCTTTCGTCGTCTATTTTCAAGCAACAGTAAACAAGTGGGGTAGTAGACAAATACAAAAGACGAACAATCTAATAGTGGGGGAAAAAAACAAGCGCAGGCCAACAACTAAATTGTCTTCATAGTAATGACTGGCAAAACTTTGAACTTACGGAGGGGGGGGGGGGGGGGGGGGGGGGGGGGGGGGGGGTCAGCAGGAGGTTGAAGATGTAAAAACTGGGAAAATGAAATTAAGAAAATATGAAAACTCTTCACTGGCTGCTTAAGGAACCATCGCAATCCCTTTTAAAGGCAGATATATTTGTATTGCCTGCTCCGAGGCCTTTCGTCCGCTGGGTCGGAAACTCATCAGGGAGACACGGCTGGCTGTATCTGCGCTCCTGGCGTCAAATAGAGACACACCACAGTCCATAATACCGTGGTGTTCTCACCACCAAGGGTGCAAAAAAGAATCCAATAGCACCCAAAGCAGCCAGCGAAGAGTAGTAAAGGAAACCAAACGAAAGGGTGGGGAGGAAAAAAGTTGAAAAAAACTACAGATATTATGCAGATAGTATAAAAATGTAGGGGGCAATCTTGAGCCTACGCTTGAGGATCCACCCAAGGATGCAAGGGAGATCAGAAGACAAACACAAAGACAGACAGAAACAAATACAAGTAACCTCGATTTAATCAAAACGAAATTGGAAATGAAATGAGGCAGGGAACAGTAAACAATAAACAGTAAACAAGTGGGGTAGTCTTTGCTCCCATAAGGAAAACTAACACAGAGTAACTTTTATTCAAGACTGGCACAGCCTTTTAAACTTGAATAAAGTCAGACAAATACAAAGACGAACAATCTAATAGTGGGGGAAAAAACAAGCGCAGGCCAACAACTAAATTGTCTTCATAGTAATGACTTGGCAAAACTTTGAACTTTAGGGGGGGGGGGGGGGGGGGGGGGGGGGTCAGCAGGAGGTTGAAGATAAAAACTGGGAAAATGAAAATAAAGAAATATGAAAACTCTTCACTGGCTGCATAAAGGGAACCATCGCAATCCCTTTTAAAGGCAGATATATTTGTATTGCCTGCTCCGAGGCCTTTCGTCCGCTGGGTCGGAAACTCATCAGGGAGACACGGCTGGCTGTATCTGCGCTCCTGGCGTCAAATAGAGACACCACAGTCCATAATACCGTGGTGTTCTCACCACCAAGGGTGCAAAAAAGAATCCAATAGCAGCCCCCCAAAGCAGCCAGCGAAGAGTAGTAAAGGAAATGAAAACGAAAGGGTGGGGAGGAAAAAAAGTTTTGCTGAAAAACTACAGATATTATGCAGATAGTATAAAATGTAGGGGGCAATCTTTGAGCCTACTCTGTGTTAGGTTTCCTTATGGGAGCAAAGACTACCCCACTTGTTTACTGTTTATTGTTTACTGTTCCCTGCCTCATTTCATTTCCAATTTCGTTTTGATTAAATCGAGGTTACTTGTATTTGTTTCTGGTCTTTGTGTTTGTCTTCTGATCTCCCTTGCATCCTTGGGTGGATCCTCAAGCGTAGGCTCAAAGATTGCCCCCTACATTTATACTATCTGCATAATATCTGTAGTTTTTCAGCAACTTTTTTCCTCCCCACCCTTTCGTTTGGTTTCCTTTACTACTCTTCGCTGGCTGCTTTGGGGGGTGCTATTGGATTCTTTTTTGCACCCTTGGTGGTGAGAACACCACGGTATTATGGACTGTGGTGTGTCTCTATTTGACGCCAGGAGCGCAGATACAGCCAGCCGTGTCTCCCTGATGAGTTTCCGACCCAGCGGACGAAAGGCCTCGGAGCAGGCAATACAAATATATCTGCCTTTAAAAGGGATTGCGATGGTTCCCTTATGCAGCCAGTGAAGAGTTTCATATTTCTTAATTTCATTTTCAGTTGTTTTGCCAAGTCATTACTATGAGACAATTTAGTTGTTGGCCTGCGCTTGTTTTTTCCCCACTATTAGATTGTTCGTCTTTGTATTTGTCTGACTTTATTCAAGTTTAAAAGGCTGTGCCAGTCTTGAATAAAAGTTACTCTGTGTTAGGTTTCCTTATGGGCCTCTCTCAACCCTCCCTCCCCATGCGGTGCGACACTAACAGCGCGCAGCGTGGGGCGTGCGTTCTAACAATAGCCAGTCTCACCCCCCCCCCCCCCCCCCTACCCTGCGACACAAAGGCATGTTGCCGCGTTCCCACCGACACCACCACCCCCCCCCCCCCCCCCCCCCCTTTTTCATACCTACGGTCCCCGTCCTCGCAGACACCGATGCGGATGCATAATTTAACTGGGGCTCAACGGCCAGCTATACGGATGCATAAATTATCCCGTGCCGATTAGGTTCAAACAATTTCCGAGGTGATTGGTTACAAGACTAAATCCCTCCCCCTCTCACCCCTGATCGGTAAATGACAGGTTGTCAAAATCTGATTCGGCATGTGAGAAATTTATATAGAAAACACACACAGGCGCGATTTCACTGACCCCTCAGGACTGCCTGTAGACACGAGCAGAGGAAGACAAAGGGACAGAGAAGGCCTAGTCCATTCTTGGTAAAACTCCTTGATCTCAAGTCATTCCCTGTCATTCCCAGGAAAAGTGAGTTGGAACCCTGTTTTACATTTTTGAATCTATGTATTGATTTTATGTATGCTGTGTATGTTAGCATTGTAACTCTGTACAAATGCTTAGCAACATTTATCAAACTGATGAATGATTATCTTGTGTAGTAGTTTGCTTGCCATCATATGGCAAAAAAGCTCTCTCCCAGTGGTTTTGATTCTTTGTTAACAATCTGACCACTATTCTTTGTGTGCACCCTGACTTTTGTCAGTATGCAACTCTGTCTGTTAAGATGATGATTCAATGATCAATTTTGATCAGGAAAACAGTATGCCTGTGCTAGGTAAAAACTGCTACTCAGATTTATAAATACTGGTGATTATTGGGATGATTTGTAGTGTATGACTTTAAGTCTACACCTCATGTGTACTTGGACTAAGCATAACCCAAGTCAGTGTGATTTGATTCATATGAAACATCGAAGAGTTGGCTAACTAAAACTGTAACATTGTATTACTGTCTCCTACCCTTTCGTAAACTTAACTTACTGTTAGCCTTTAAACAAAAGTGGAGGTTAATAGTTATAGCAGAAACTCTACCATAGAGAAAACTTTGCTGGCTGAGTCTCACACCTCCTCTGAAAGAAAGAGGAAAAGGGTAAATGTGTGCACTCGACAAGCCAGCCACCAGATTCTCATCTACAGATCAAGTTCTCTTTATCGCAGAACTGGGATCCTGGTCACACGCTACACATTGCGACGGAACAAGAAACTGGGACTTCGCCGGGAAAACGGGGCGACACCAGACAACAAATCTACACTACACCAGTGGGGCAGTCACCAGCCACAGGAGAGAACAACTGTCTTCTCCGAAGCAAAGCTAAGTTTGCTTACCACCTGGACTCAAACCCATCAGACCCTTACCCTCACTTTATGATGAAACAGTGAGAACCTGTCTATGAGTACCATCCTGGCTACAAATACTGGGTATTCGCAAGCAGGGTGGATGTATAATAACCATATACATTCAGTGTAACTTAGAACCCCTGTATGCCAACTTAAGCTTGCTGCACAGAGTGCCAGCGAGTAAAGTAGGAGTGAGGAAGGACCCCTCATTGTGGTAGTCCAATGAGAACTGAAAACACAGCCTATGGAAATGACACGCCATTTCTTATCTATGTATAAGTATAAGTATAAAAGTTGATGTGTGGAAGTGCACGTAACTTGTGTCAGTTCCCTGTTGTTCAATCGAATGTTGAATGTTTGAACTTCTCTCTTCAATTCTGCATCTCGGAGCTATAAGTACTTGTAATTAATAGTACAGGCCTAAGGAAAATTATCTCAGAGCAAGACTTCCGTATTTTACCAATACCCGGAACAAATAAAAATTTCTTTGATGACTAGTACCGGAAAGTTGCTCCTTCCACCACTAGTAAGAGAGGGGGTGTAGGTGAAATGTAAGATAATTCTCATAAAGAAATTATTCCAAGTCCTTCCCCTAGAGGACCCACCTACCACTCATATCCATCTCGTCACAGTAGTCACGTGCCAAATAGCATCGCCTTTTAATTGACTCATGATGTCATATTTACGAAAAGTTATGGTCTTTTCGTCGTGAAATAAGAGTTAGAAGCATGTTTATGATAAGATGTCAGACGTAAAATATCTCAAACACTGCACTGCGTGCTTATTTCGACACCAATACTGTACAAAACTCTCAGCTACATACGTTCAAAATATTGAAATAATACACATAGAAATTAATTATATTCAACATATGAACACGGATATGTTTTGAAGTTGCTGAAACGTCGTGCAAACTGTTCATTCTGATCAGTTTTGCTGCCACGGATACAGCCCAGCACCTTAGCTCTCCCTGTGTGTTTTGTTCTAGCTTTGCTAAGGCAGTGTCTCGTGGGATGTCACGAAGCAGGATATCCTGCCCAAATATGCGCGCAGCACGGTATTTC
>JADBJO010003247.1:235266-245266 GCA_016801955.1 Conus betulinus
GTCATGAAATACGGGTTGGTACACACCATGGGGATGCTACTTTAAGGCTGTTAAGAGTTGCATCCTGTAGTCTGATTTACTTCTGTTCAGGAGCAGTTATGTCCCGTGATATCTTAATGGCGTGTCCTGTGCGTGCCTGTACCCATCGTCAACACAGCGCAGGCCTCCAAGGGTGGTACAGGACTGCTCTAAAGGCAGGTGAGGACCTCCCCAGCACCTTCGGGTGTTTCTTTTTCTTACATGCACACTGGACAAGGCAACATACACACAGAATAAAGCTGTCCTGACGGACCAATGTGCACACTGGAGAAAACAACTTGCACACTGGAGAGAACAACATATACACTGGATAGAATAATCTGGATGAAACAACATGTACTTTAGAAAGAACAACATGTACACAGTGGATTGAAGAACATTCACGCTGGATAGAGCACCATTCACAAAGGATATAAACAATATGCATACAGGACAGCAGAACAAACTGTTCAGATGATAGAACAACATGCACTCAGGATACAGCCATTACCCTCAACACCACCAAACAGATAACTTCAGTGAAGGATAATGAGATTCAGATTTTTTTCGCACAAACTTTTTCGATCTGGAGAATTCGCACAGGTGTTTTTGAAAGGAAATGAAAAGAAACTTGGACAATGTGATCTAATTAATCTCCACTGTCGATGTCATCTGCCCTCTTCTCTCCCTTCTTCTCGTCGTCGTCGTAAAATTATTTGCACTTCTGCAACATATCATCCACTTCATTACAGCTCAAATAAAGAATAATTATGCCAACGATGGACAGGTTCATATCTTATATTTAGAGACCATAACATCCCAAAATGTTCAGCAAAATTATAGTAAATGATACAAACAAACACAAACAGACCATTGATAAAAGTGAAACAAAACTTAAAAACCGTACCGATGTTAATACGACGTCGTTCATTCAATCTGTTGATAATAGGTGTTTGCCGAAGAAAAGGTTTCCGACAGCCCCGGCGCTTGATGGGAAAATCAATTCTGTCGAACAGCGAAGCACACGGTAAGCAAGAAAGAGGCTGTGTGCCATTTGCGAAAGAAGAGGGGTGGAGATGAGGGAGTAAGGAGATTGGGGGGAGGGTGGGGTGTAGCAGGAGAGAGTGTGAAGTCAGGGGTTTAATCCTTGATAGACATGTACCTCTGCTTGAGAGAAAGAGAGAGATGTGAATGAAAGAACAAATGGATAAGCTATGGCAAGTAAATGATCGCTAATCATTTACACAAATATAAGTATTGGATGAGCATGAACATAACTAAACCCCCCCAAAAGAAGGCAAAATGAAAGAAAATGAGAAAAAAAATAAAGGGACAAGATAAAGGAAACATGAAATAACAAAGAAAGGTAAAAAAACAAAGAATGTTACGAAATCAAATAGGAAGAAAGAGAGGAAGGGGAAAAAGGAAATGAAGAAATGGAAAAAAAAAAAAAGCGTAAAAGAGAGAAGAAAAAAAGAAAAACCGTAAAAAAAAAAAAAAAAAAACAAAAAAAAAAAACATGAAAAAGAGAAAAGTCCAAAAGACCAGACCGAAACTATTCGTATATATAGCACATGAGCTCCAGTCAATACGAGAACATCCCAGACGTTCTAAATGTCATGTCTCTGTTTTGGCCAACAGCGATGGAGACACCAGACACTAATGCACCGTGATGCATGTCAAAGCAAAACACCCTGCACTGGGACAACATAATTGCTAAGGCAAGTGACACAGAGTCTCTGTCCTGAGGCAGTAGCGGGCCCATAAGTTTCCAACAAATACACCGAGGTCTGGTGGCATGAAAACTAGTACCGGTGACACACAGGAGATCCCTCGTTGATATCATGCGCAGAGAGAGAGAGAGAGAGAGAGAGAGAGAGAGAGAGATCACTGAGTGTGACGTTTCTTCTTTTTTTTATAGACAGGGGAGAAGGGAGAAAGGGTAAAAGACTTGGAATCTTTACTACTGAAACAGACACAGCAGATCATACCTTTATTAGAGAAGGGTGTTAAAGGGAAGTGTACACGAGATTTTGTGTAAGACTTGAGGTCCTTTCTAAGGGAAGATGTTGGACGAGATGAAGGGGCAAAAACATAAAAGTGGTAGGGGAAGGACAAAGGGGGACAATAGATCAATAGAGTCCAAGACTTTAACAAGGGGGAAATGGAGAGGAAAGGAACAAAGTCCTAACAAATCATCGTGTGACATCTGAACGTTTTACTATCAGAGGATCAGAAGGGAGAAAAGGGGAAGGGGGCTGCTTACACAGCAGATCATCGTATGAGTCCAGAGATCTTCACCAGGGGAGGATCAGGAGAAGAGTGAATGGAGTTAAAGTGGTGGTGGTGGGTGGAGGGGGGGCACACAAAACGAACTATCACGTGGGTCATAATGTCATCGACAGGGGGACAACACACAACACGGATTTTCAAAGCAGGCGAAGCGTATTGAACTTTGTGAATCACACCTTGGGTAGACTTGAGATGGGGGCTTAGTCTGCCAAATAACGACTGTTCGCAGAATCAAAACCGACACGAATATAATCAGACACAACAAATACTGGTATCCATCATATAAGGTTCAATCATATCCAACGTTGTCGGTAAAGGGTTGGATATTTCCATTTTATTGCTCTGTTTTTCTCTCCCCCCCCCCCCCCCCCACACACACACACACACGCGCACACACACACACACACGCACACACACAACTTTCCTCTGTCTCTCACGCATTCCTTTGCCAGGACTAAACAATGATGGAATGATTATCTATACGTATGTATTTTTCCTTTAAATGTATGGTCTGTAGGACCTCTAATCAATCTGTGCAGTAATTCTAACGTTTCATTTTAAGAGAAATTCAGTCTTTCTTTTTTTTTCTAGTAAAAATCTATTTCTTGGCCCTATGTTTTGGAAACATATTCATCAATTATGAAAAGGACAGACAGCTGCTTCCTGCCGATTTGGGAGCGCTTCAATTCAGCTGCCAACCAGAGGTGATATTCAAGCCTGATGAACCCTTCACACATACCGAAACAGCTGCTACTTGCTGGTCACTGACCTCTCCTTTGTAAGAACAAGACAGAACCAGAGCTCTCACTGGTGAAAAAAAATCTTCCTGCAAATTGAGGACGCAAGGATGTGGACCAAGGAGATGGGAGATGCTGGGAGATTTTGCACGTGGTGGCAGGTGGTGATGTCTTTTGGGAACGTTCATCAGCAGAGAGTTACGATGTTTAGTACAAGTTCGTGGGAAACGTTGAGTGAACCCGGAAGTCAGCATGGAAGGATGGCAGGTCGATTGCGTCAAGAATATTAGTGTAAACATACACTTGGCAGTGTTGAGGTTTGACTACCTTCAGTTGGCAATGCAGAAGTGGTCACTAAGAAGGAGTGTTTAACGTATACTACCTTGAACGGGTTGTCTTCAGCGTATTACACCACCAACATGCACGTCAGAGAAATCATTGTAAAAGATTCTGTATGCGAAACAACAACAACAACAACAACAACACACACACACACACACACACACACACACACACACACACACACACACACACACACACACACACACGCCGACCTAAGTGAACCCACCAAAGATAAGATACATAGAAATGATGACAACAGGACGTTTTGCATTATAACAACATACCAGTTGTACAGCTTAACAATCTAAACAACATGTTTTAATCTTTCTTGCTTGCTTGATTCTACATGTTCCTTGAAGAGATATGAAGTCTATAGGAGATGTGGAAGAAAGAGAGAGAATATGAGAGAGAGAGAGAGAGAGAGAGAGAGAGAGAGAGAGACAGACAGATAGACAGACAGACAGACAGACAGAGAGACAGACAGACAGACAGACAGAGATTTATAGAGATGTATTCTGTGTATTCTGGTGAAGAAATGGGTACAAAGATGAAAATCGATTTCTGAAGCGATTGCAACCACCGGCACTGTGGTTACAAAACACTGTCCATCCTTCCATCGTCATTGCAACATTTCCATCCCATTTGCTGAAAGCCTAGTGCTCCCCACCAATCTGAAAGTAGTTCAGATAAAAGCAAAGCTTACATCTCCTTCCTCCATACGCATCCAGTCGTCAGTTCCTTTTTTCTGCAGCAGACAGAATAAATGTACATTCCGTGAAAAAGGACCTTACATATCTGTATTGTTATTATATTAATGAAAATACAACTAAGAATCGACTCCATTCGAATGAATAGGATTGGGCATGGACAGATCTGAGCTGCCACGAAGCACAGTTTCCTTTAAGAGGAGGTCTACCACGCTGTATTTTTCCTGTTATTTCCTCTCCCAGTAAAGACAGTGCACACTTCATCCTTCCTTCACTCTTTTTGAGTATTTTCATAAGCTATGCGTGTGATCCCAAAGCCCAAAAGACTTTGAAGAGGTTTGAGTGTTCAAACTTTGGACAAAATAAGGAGTAACAGTCCTTAAAGACATATAAAGTAAATCCCAGTGAAAGCATAACAGAATTATCCCTTACAAATGTCAGATTGTCTGGAACAGGAAAACAACACAGAACAGACAGCCCCCGCCTCATGGTCACAGTGTGTCCAACTCTTGTGATGACAGACCACACAGTCATATTCCTTGTGTTTACAAATCCCATTTCAAACACATGGGATAAAACATTGCTGTTATTTTTAACACCCCTGACATATCTTACGTACACGTTCATTGAGCTAAGTCACACTAAAATATCTCTGCAGAGAGAGGGTTGCAGAAACTGTTTGTGGGGGACTGGAGAGGAGGGGGAGGAGTCGTGACTTAGCAGTCAATAACTGGACACAATGTTGCTGACACAGCGTCACATCAGTGGCATTCTATTCACAATGTCTCACTGACAAAACATCATTAGTTTATCATCAACACTGGTGGATGTCAGTGTCTTAAAAATAACTGCTTACTACTTGTATATCCCTCAGCTGTCAAAGGCAAGTACAACTGGTATATCAGGGTGATCACATATCACTTGTCAAAATGTGCATTAGATCAGGTACACAGACTTAAAGATTAATATATCAATGATATTTGACCCCATGTTTCCTGGAAACAGAACAACTGTCGCAATCTATTTCTTTTACAAAAGACGTCCAGGCTGAACGATACAGGGATCTATACACATTAGTGCATGGTTTTAGAAGGAACGACGTCTA
The DNA here is from genome assembly GCA_016801955.1 of Conus betulinus. NCBI lineage: Eukaryota > Metazoa > Mollusca > Gastropoda > Neogastropoda > Conidae > Conus > Conus betulinus. The sequence continues at coordinate 240,468 of JADBJO010003247.1, forward strand.
TGAAATTTCTTTTGAAACAGAGAAGTAAACAAGAGCCAGCAGAACTGACCCTCAGTGCAGCTAATGACTCTGACAGAGACAACCGATTGATAAGTCCCCTTGTAATTGTACATTGCCAGACGGATCACTACTGCAGGAAAAAATGCCAGACGGATCACTACTGCAGGAAAAAAAACTCTAGCAGAATCTGGACAGCTGAGGTTCTCAGAAGAAGAAGCCTGCATCATATTATATATTTCACCCCTCAAATCCTTACTATCTGAGTGGACCAGACTCCATCCTGGTCATGACCTCTAGATAACTCTCTCCTGTGATTTTATCCCTTGGCGTTGCCGTGATTTGAACCTGAAATTCCAGGATAGTCGGATGCCTTTAGGCCAGGTCACCTAAATCAGCACGGTACACTTTACCTTAGGTTACACAGTTACGCTGATTACCTCTGCTTGGTGTGTCAGGGTGCAAACGAACAGAACAAAAATTGCAGCATGACTCGAGTCTTTTTTAGTAGCAATAGCCAAACAACACACCACAGCTAAAACATCTCTCTTCCTCTGCTCTGCTTCATCATTAAATTATACAAGGTTCTCAGTGGAGGTTTGAAATTAGAAACCACTAGTTATTGGTTATTCAAGCTTCCATCACTCCCATGTTATTTAAACCGCCATCACATCCATGTTATTCCAGACACTATCAGTTCCATCGTATTTACACTCCTATCAGATACACACGGGCAGCTAATGACAGGGAGACAATCTGGGATCCAGAACATCAACACAATCAATTAGCTGGTCTGCGGTCCAGCCGTAGGTGTCATTGACGTCATCGTCGCCAGGCGACGGGTGATGGGGAGATGGGGCGAAGAATGGGTAGAGGGGAAGAGAAAGTATGGGGGCAGGAGGGGCGAGATGAAGAATAACAGTGATATTTGGTCATGTTAAGCATGAGGGCGGGGAAAAGAAGAAGAACAGTGGTATTTGGTCAAGTCAGAGACTGAAAGAGACTGAAAGCAGTTCCACTTCAGCAGTCCAGAGTTGACCATATCTCTGTCCATGTATGGATAGAAAGGCAGGCAGACAGACAGGTAATGAGATGACAGCCCCCATGCCTATTGCCAACATCTTTTCAAAGATCAGATCTTGTGAGTTAGGGAGAGATTCGGAAGAACCATCTGCCCATGTCTGACAGAGACTCACAAGGACAATAATACTTGCCATGCAATGCCTCTGTAAGAGGAACAAATATCTATCCGTACAGTCAAATATAATGCGTCCCAACTTTCAAAACACAAAGGAAAGACATCCCACAGGGTCATGCCAAGAAACAAACATTTTGTTGGGAAGAGAGAGAGAGAGAGAGAGAGAGAGAGAGCGAGAGAGAGAGCGAGAGAGAGAAGAGAGAGAGAGGAGAGAGAGAGAGAGAGAGAGAGAGAGAGATGAGAGAGAGAGAGGGAGGAGGAGAGAGAGAGAGAGGAGAGGAGGAGATGAGAGAGAGAGGGACGGAGAGAGAGAGAGAGCGAGAGAGAGAGAGAGAGAGAGAGGAGAGAGAGAGAGAGAGAGAGAGAGAGAGAGAGAGGAGAGGAAGAGAGAGGAGAGAGAGAGACAAAGAGAGAGAGAGAGATGAGGAGGAGGAGGATCATAAAAAAACCATCTGAGAAACAATTACAAAAGATCTTTTGAAAAATGTCTTAGAGAGAGGAGGAGAGAGGGAGAGAGAGGATGAGGAGGAGGATCATAAAAACACAGAAACAATTACAAAAGAAGGTGAAAAATGTCTTAGAATTTCCCTTGTAGGGGATGTACCATCTGAGTTGTTCACCTGTTCTTTCTGTGGTAAATTTGTATTCCACAATCGCTCTGCAGTGTTTGTTATGTAGTATGAAAAAGCACAATGAATCCCACAAATTATCTTTGAGAACCTTTGAAATTACGTTTTTAACGGTTGTTCACATCTTAGAGGAGGTGACCATTCCCGTCCATCTTTTCAAATTTGTTGACATGAATGTTTTCAGTCACTGGTGGGCAAGACGGAAAACCGCTTGCTTTCTCTCAAGTGTCAATATGGAACATCTTGACCAGAGAGAGAGAGAGAGAGAGAGAGAGAGAGAGAGAGAGAGAGAGAGAGAGAGAGAGGGGGTGGGGGGTGGGGGTCGTTTCGGATGGTCTTGGGTTTAGGGAGTCTATCGATGCTTGAGCCTTTCTGGACAGAAATTCTGATGTTAATCCTTTATATGTCACAACTGATCCCTGGTATTTGAAGCTGTTTATCATCTCAATATATTACTACTTGCTTTGATGTCTCTTTTGATGCCTTTGATGGAAGTCGTCATCAATTTGGTCTTTTCAGCTCCGATTTCTAAGTCATTCATGGATGGGTAAAGCATAGGTGGGTGACAGCCCTGCCTCTAATGCTCATTATTCCAAAATGGTATTCAAATGCAGCAGACTTAAAAGAAACTTTACTGTACCGCTGAAAAATGAAAGAGAAAAAAAAAAAAAAAAAAAGAAAACGGGACGAAAACACAACGCGTTTTGACCTCTTTGGTCTTCTTCAGGGAAGACAAACAACATTGAGGACAATAAACTCGGAGAACGAACAATGACATATCTCCTCAGATTGGGCGCAAGATGCATGTGGAATAAAAACAAAGGCTTCTGCGAAGGCTTAATTATTAGTTTTTCTGGAAGGATGTTGAAGAAGGTGGGGAGCAGTAGAAAGCCCAGTCTGATGCCAACACTTGAGGCACATAAACCCTTTAGTCTCATGCTTACAAAATGTTCAGATTTCCCTTTCCGGTTGTGAAACACTTAAGGCATTTAGCGTGTGGTATCATGCCTGTTCTTTACTCCAAATCAGGGACTCCTGACAGTGGAGCTAGAGGCTCACAATATGAGAAGGGCAGATAGTGACACTGTGGACATTCTCACTTCCTTCTCATGATACGTTACCTATGGAAACATACTGGTGTCTAAAGGCGATGATATAATTTTTTTCCCTCAAGAAATAGTTTTGAACCTCAAGAAAAATAGCGAGAAGAGGGGAAACAGGTACCATCCTGGGGATCGCAGCTGTTTTTCCTGTTTTTTGTTTGTTTGTTTGTTTGTTTGTTTGTTTTTAAGGATAATACATGTTTTCACTGTTGTTCCGGAGAACTGAACCTCTACTTACCTTGACATATTCACTATTTAACTTTCTGTCTGAAAAAGACCGACCTGTCGAAAATTCACTTGTCTGTTATGTGCAGTGCCAGCGATGAAGTAAGCGTTACTGGTCACCGTGTTTTACTTGAATTTTGTCTTGCTTTCAAACGCACACAAGTAAAAGCAGATGTGAAATAAAATAACGAACACTGAAAAGCAGCATACGATGATCACAAGTGCACGCCTGAAATAGATGATGTGAAGTGAAGTGCAAAGCATTGAAAGGAAGTGGTCGGCATGAATTAAAATTAGTTTCAAATTCAAACTTTTAAAATTTGTTTCAATTTCTGCCTACAGTCACCTCCCTTTCAAACTAAGTTTACTTCACACTGACTGCTACCATTCATTGTTTTGTATGTCGTTGCATGTCATCTATTTCAGGTATGCACTTGTGATCGTTGTATGCTACAACATGCCTACAAGATAGAACAACATGCAGTCTGGATAGAAGAACATGACATGCACACTGGATAGAACAACATGCGCACAAGATGGAACAACATGCTTTCTGGACAGAACAACATGCCCACTGGAAATAACAACATGTGCGCTGGATGGAAGGAAATTCACGCTGTATGGTACAACACGCTCACTGAATGCACTGCATAGAGCAATCTGGATGGGACAACATGCACACTGGACAGATTAAAATGCACACCAGATAGAACAACATGCACACCAGATAGAACAACATGCACACCAGATAGAGCAACATGCACACCAGATAGAAAATCATGAACACAGGATAGAACAACATGCACCCCAGATAGAACAACATGCACACAGGATAGAACAACATGCACACAGGATAGAACAACACATGCACACAGGATAGAATGGCATGCACACCAGATAGAACAACCTGCACACAGGATAGAACAACATGCACACAGGATAGAACAACCTGCACACAGGATAGAACGACATGCACACCAGATAGAACAAGATGCACGCAGGATAGAACAACATGCACACCAGATAGAACTGCTTGCACACAGGATAGAACGACATGCACACCAGAGAGAGAACAACATGCACACAGGATAGAACAACATGCACACAGGATAGAACAACATGACACCAGATAGCACAACATGCACACCAGATAGAACAACATGCACACAGGATAAAACCATCTGCACACTGGATAGAACAACATGCACGCAGGATAGAAACAGCATGCACACCAAACAGAACAACATGCACATAGGATAGAACAATATGCACACAGGATAGAACAACATGCACACCAGATAGAACAGCATGCACACAGGATAGAACGACATGCACACAGGATAGAACGACATGCACACAGGATAGAACAACATGCACACTGGATAGAACGACATGCACGCAGGATAGAACAACCTGCACACAGGATAGAACAACACATGCACACAGGATAGAACAACATGCACACCAGATAGAACAACATGCATACCAGATAGAAGAACATGCACACAGGATAGAACAACATGCACACAGGATAGAATGGCATGCACACCAGATAGAACAACATGCACACAGGATAGAACAGCTTGCACACCAGATAGAACTACATGCACACTAGATAGAACAACATACACACAGGATAGAACAACA
>JADBJO010003247.1:247766-257062 GCA_016801955.1 Conus betulinus
TTCATATCACCAACACCTGGTTGAGCCATACAAAACCAAATCCGTATTCATATAGTTTCATTCTAACATTTGTTACCCAGTTTTTCTTACCTCTATTGTCCAGTTCTAACAGCATTCTATACGCTTTGCGTGGTAACCTGTGATCTTGCATCTGTGATATTTTTAACCAATATCGAATACATTTTACAACAGAATTCAAATGAATAGGATATCTAGCTGTTTCACCGTATACTAAATCATTTGGTGTCTGCAACGACACCCCAAGAAATTTCTTTAGAGCAAACAAATGGATTTTTTCACAATGTACAATAGCAGCATCTAGACCCCATATTTCAGCTCCATATTGCACCATCGGCTGAACTTGACAATCAAACAGTTTCAAAAACAAGGTAAGGGAATCGTTATGGAGTAATGATAATTTCTAGTATGCACAGCAATGCATGTTTTGCTTTACTGACTAAATCTTTGCAGGTATAGACGAAACTCAAGCGTGTGGAGAGAAGTATATATATACCCAAGTATTTATATGCATTAACAACAGGCATTATAGATCCATTGTATGTCCATCTTTCTCTCGCTGCAAGATACCCTCCTTTCTGAATACAATTATGTTGCTTTTTGCTTTATTAACTTTTAGTTGTAATGTAGCAGTAACTCTTTGCAGGGTGTTTAATTGAGTTTGTAATCCAATTGCTGTCTCTGAGACCAAGACCACGTCATCAGCTAAAAGCAGAATAAAGATTTCCGAAAGTTCATTCATAAAATGTGCACCGTGCCTTCCAGAATGTATAACTTCTTGTTAATTCATTTATGAATAACGAGAACAAAACTGGGCTACAAACATCGCCCTGTTTCACACCAGAAGTACAGTTTATATAATCTGTTATAGCAGCACCAGTTCGCACCCGTGCCTTTACACAGTCATACATACTTACTATACATTTATACAGCTTTCCATGAATACCATTTTTAAGCAAGATGGGCCACAATATAGTTCTATTAACAGAATCAAACGCCTTCTCGAAATCAATAAATGCGACATACAGTTTACGATTTAAGCAAAACTGTTTCTGTATGAATGCCATCAAAGTAAATATATGATCGATATAGTAGAGTAGTTTTTCTTGAATCCAGCTTGATATTCTCCAGTAATGTTATTTTCTTCCACCCACTCTTGCAGTCTCATGTTAATAACAGCACTGTATAATTTGCTGCACACATTACATAACGAGATTCCTCTGTAATTATTCGGATTGTTTGCATCGCCTTTTTTATATAAAGGAATGACTATAGATTCTGACCAACATTTGGGATATATCCCTTTATCAAATAAAGAAAAGAATTGAAAAAATTAACCAAAAAAATCCAAAAACACTTTTGACTGGCAAGCAGTTTTTATTATTTCACCAATAATTCCATCTGGGCCAGCAGCTTTACGAGGTTTTACTTTTCTCAAGGCCATTAAAATTTCTTCTCTGGAAATCGGACGATTTTGATTGTCATCATAATCGTTGTCATTAGGTAACTGTCACCGACCATATCATTTTGGGAATCAAATTTTCCTTCCAGTAGATCTCTGAAATGATGGAACCACATTTCTGAACTAATATCATTCACAGGTTGTTTTCGTTTTCTAGAAATTTTGTGAATGCGATCCCAAAAATCTTTTTGGCTGTTTACAGACTGAAGTAATTCCTCCAACAGATCATCATTGAACTGTTTCTCCTTCCTCTTTAAAAGATGTTTATATTCCCTCCTGGCCTTACAGTAGGACTCACGAGAAGGTGTGGACAAAGAACGCCGGAATTTCTTCAGTAAATTTCGAGCTTTTCTTTTGTTAACTCGGCATTCGGTATCATACCAGTCCTCTTCTTGTTCATATATATGCCGAGAGTAAACTGCTTTTTCATACTCTCTCTGCGCCCTCTTTCACACAACAATTAAAAACATCTAATGCCTCGTCTACATTAATGTCTATCAGACTAAATTGCCCCTTGCATACGCTCTTGCATTTCATTAGAAAAAATCGCACTTTAAAAACAGATCAATGTGATCTTCATTCCAGACAAATTTCTCAATCGTACAGCGCCTGTTGTTTACTTGTGCACAGTTCTGGTTATGACATGAGACGGTGAGGTTCAGTTCCACAGGCATATGATCAGACTCAATTTTCTCAGATACGCACACATCTCACACCAATCAGAAATGATCGAAAACATGTCAAAGGACATCAAAAAATAATCGTTAACGCTACTACCATTATCACATATGTATGTGTAGCGACCTTGAAGGTCGCCCTTACACACGCCGTTTAAAATGCACAGTTTCAGAGCAATACACAGATTGAGAAGTAGTTTCCCATAATTATTTAGCACAGTATCTTCAGAGTTTCGAACATGAATTGTCCACTTTTATGTTGATCATCATACACAGATATGTCTTCTTCAAAATCACAAGAAAAGTTTGACACTCTGCTATTCAGGTCACCGCCAACAATCACATACATTTCATCTTTAAATAAAAGTAAGCAATCACACAAAAATTCTTCAAGCAAAGAAACTCCATTTCCTGATCAAAATGAGAGTAATATGGAGAGCCTTCTGGAGGAATATATGCACACACATACATGACATGTTTCACTGTGCCAAGTAAGGATTTATCAATAATAAAGGCATAAAACAAATCAGATGCAACATCCACTGCTTTAACATAGGGACAGATATCTTTTTTCACCAGGCACACCAGTCCACCGGAACGCCTTCCACGTGCCGTGAACTTTAAAGCGGGTTTACAGTAAACAGTGTATCCAGCAAACATAGGCGATTGAAAAACATCAACAAATGTTTCAACAAAACATACAAAATCAAAACTAGAAACGTATGAAATAAAAAAATCGTTATCATTCATTTTCGAAAGTAATCCATTTATGTTCCAATGAAGAAATGAAAGAGATTTCAGTTTATTACAAATGTCAACGTGACACGAATCGTAATTTCTAGTAGAATGGGCATTTCCAGAAAAAACACACCAACGTCTGTGTTGTTCCTATTTTCAACTGCCACTGGGATGACCGAGTTTTCACCAGAGTCAAAACACATTCTATTTCCAGCTCCACGTGCTGACGTAGTTGAACACAGGGGGTGACACACAGCCGGTGTCGATTCTGTGTGGGTTCCTTTTTTCGCAGTGCAGACACATTACTATTTAAATTAAAGGACCGGCCACGTTCCTATCTCAGTTCAACGAGTCTGTCGTCAGCCCCTACAGTGTAACGCTTGCCGTCGACGAGGAGGTAGTTGAAGATCAACGTCGCGCGTTTGCCGTCACTCCTAGCTTTCTTGAGATGGGGAGTCAACCTTTTCCTCACATCACGCACTTTAGCGGAGAAGTCCTCACCTATGAAAACGGTGCTGCCTTGTAGTTTGCGTTTTGACTTCAGGATCTCCACCTTCTGTTTGTAGAAGACACACCTTGCGATCACTGGGGAGTCCTGCCGGTTGTTGAGTCGATGAACCCTGTCAAATTCGATGTCCTGAGACAACTCCAACTTATCTGTAGCAAGGTCTTTTTCAACATATTTTCACAATCTGCAGGGGGGTCTCACTCTCCAACCGAGGTAATCCATAAAAGATCAGATGTTTTCTCTTGGATCCCCTCGAGATCATCAGTTTTGTTTTCCAAGTCCTCAATCTTCTTCGTCAGGTCCAGGTTTTGCTGCTGCAGACTGCTAACTTGCTCCCGGAGATTCCCCAGTTCCCCCTGCATGATACCGTACTCCTCGCGCAGGGCGTGCAGATCTTGCTTCACCTCATCTAACTTGGCGTCAAACTTCAGCTCCATGGAGTTTAACTTGCACATGACGTCAGCAAGCGAAAATTCTTTCCCTGGTAAAACTGGAGGCTCCGTCGGGGGGATGGCCAGGTCTCTCCATGCTGGGTCTACGACTTGCTGTTCCTCCGCTGGCCAGTCGGGTCTGCCTCATGTCTCTGGTCTGGGATGGTTTGGCCCTGGGTTGGTCTCAACGTCTCCACACTGGAGAAGAAAACCTCCCCAGAACAAATACGAGAGGAGCAGACCTAACATAGCACCGTCTGCTCCGCGCCTCAACTTATCATGGCGACCCGCATAACAAGTTTCTCTCTCGCTCGTTTGAACATGAAAGCACTGAAATACGAAGCAGAAACTGCCAGAGAGAGAGAGAGAGAGATACAGAGACAGAGGCAGAGGCAGAGAGACGGAGAGATGAAGATGTATGTTTGCACGTTCGAGTGCACGCGCGAGTGTGTGTGTGTGTGTGTGTGTGTGTGTGTGTGTGTGTGTGTGTGTGTGTGTGTGTGTGCGCGTGCATGCGTGTGTGCGTGTGTGTGTGTGTGTGTGTGTGTGCGTGCGTGTGTGCGCGCGCACGCGCATGCGTGTGTTGCCTGCGATCACATTATTCTTCCCCGCCCTTTTCATTGCTCTCTCACCATCCTTCTTTGTAAAAGTGTTTGCGTTTCTGCGACATTTACAGACCGAAAAAAGGGACATGGGAACGATGTCCAGTTATTTTCATCCGTAATTTTTAGATACTATAAACACTTCAAAATGCACTGCAAAATTATATTGGATGATTTAAAACAAACAACCTAAATCATTAAAAAATTAACATAAAAACTGTATTGATGTTACAGGGCCTAGCATTTAATCTGTTGATAAGAGGATTTGCCAGAGAGGAGATTTCTGACAATCCCAACAAATAATTGGAAAATCAATTCTGAAAAACAACAACAACAACAACAACAACAACAACAAAGAAACAGACAAAAAAGAAAACGAAAAATGGGGTCAGAAAGGAAGACACTGTGCGTACCATTCTCGAGAGACGGGGCGTAGAGGTGGGGGGAGTACGGGGATAGGGATGGGGGATGGGATAGGGTGAAAGAAAAAGAGAGAGTGTGAGGTCAAGAGTTCAATTATTGGTTGACGATGTAGATCTGTTTGCCAGACAGAGTGAGAGAGAGAAAATATCTGACGCCGACATCTTATAGAACTCAGGGCGATCAAAAGAGAGAGAGAGAGAGAGAGAGAGAGAGAGAGAGAGAGAGGAGGGAGGAGAGGGGAGAGAGAGAGAGAGAGAGAGAGAGAGAGAGAGAGAGAGAGAGAGAGAGAGAGAGAGAGAGAGAGAGAGAGAGAGAGAGAAGAGAAGAGAAGAAGAGAAGAAGAAGAAGAAGAAAGAAGAAGAAGAAGAAGAAACATATACGAAGGAAGGAAGAGATAGATGAACACAATGAACAAGCTATAAAAATGATTGCTGATCTTTCAGAGTCAGAAAACAAAGTAGCAGAGCTAAACCAGCGTGAAAGATAAAGTGTTTAAAGGACATTACAAGAAACTTGTAAAGTAAGCAGTAAACAGGCACTGTAACGATTCACAAGCTGACAAAATAACAATTTTACGAAAACGTCTCTCTCTCTCTCTCTCTCTCTCTCTCTCTCTCTCTCTCTCTCTGTATACACGCACGCACAGATATATGTCCGATACGTGTAAGGAATATACATGCAGCAAGGGAAGTTTCCTTATTTTATTTCATTTTTTTCTCTCGGACTTAATACAATGGAACGCTAAAATACGAACATGGAAAGGGAAGGAAACTAAAGGAAGAATAGGGGGGGGGGGGGGGGGGGGGGGGGGGGGGAGGGGGGGGGGGGAAGAGCAGATAAAAAAAGAAGAATGAGAAAAAGAAAGAAAGGAAGGAATGAAAACACGAATGAAAAAGAGAAAAAAAAGAAAAAAAAAAAGGACGAACAAAAAGGCAAGGGAGAGAAAACATAAAGGAAGAATGAAATAAAAGAGGAAGAAAGAAAAGGAAAAAATGAGAAAAAAAGGAAGACAGAAAGGAAGGAAAAAACGAAATGAAGGAACGAAAAACGAAATCGAAAATGGAGAAAACATTATACGTGAAATCAGAAAGGAACCTGAAAAAAAAAAACAAAAAACATATAGTCCAAAACATAAAAATCCAGACCAAAAGCTGTTCATGAACATAACACATGAATTCCACTCTTTAGGAGAAAACCCCAAAGGTTCCAAAAGTCATCACCTGTGTTTTCGTTTTGTTTTTTTTTTCTTTTGTTTTGGGCTGGCTAGAGAGACATCAGAAACTAATGCACCGTGATGCATGCCAAGTGCCGGAACACCCCACATACAGACGTAATAACTGCTAATGCAAGTGACACAGAGTCTGTGTCCCGAGGCATCAGGGGACCCTCCATTTTCCAGCAATTAAGCTGAGGTCTGGTGGCGAGAAAACCGGTACCGGTGACACAGAGAATACAGGAATCTCCTCGTTAATACCATGCAGCTGACTGTAGACTGGATTGGAGATTGACCGAACACCATCTAGTGTATGTTAATCCCACCGCCAACACATCCGGTTGTTCCCAGACCGAAGAGAATCGCTGGGTGATTTCTCATGAATAAACCTGCGTGCGAACAAGATCATTGTGTGAGGTATGAAGCCTTATTCTACAGGCAGGAGAGAGGGAAAGAGGAGGACAGGGTGGCGTGAGCAGATGTGCGCCCAGACGTCCTCCAGACTGAAGAGATTCACTCCATGATTTCTGATGAATAGAGAGGATCGCGCTACTGAGGTCATTGAATGTTGCAAGACGTATAATCCTAGATAGATAGATAGAGAGAGAGAGAGAGAGAGAGAGAGAGAGAGAGAGAGAGAGAGAGAGAGAGAGAGAGAGAGAGAGAGAGAGAGAGAGAGAGAGATTGATCGCCAACACTTGGGATGAAGATTTTAGGCCAAGGACTCGTCTTACAATCTGTCCTTGTCATGCATACATTATTTCAACATATATCACTGATACTGACAATTCAGCATAGCAATATTGTATTGTAATTCTACTGTGAGAAGAAGATTATTTATAAGTGTAATAATGACATGGTGGGTAGTCAAACAGAAGGCACAAACACACACACACACACACACACACACCACACACACACACACACACACACACACACACACACACACACACACACACACAGAGAGAGAGAGGAGAGAGAGAGAGAGAGGCGAAGAGAGAGAGAGAGAGAGAGAGAGAGAGAGAGAGAGAGAGCAGTTTAATGGAATAGGAAAGTGCTCAGATAGTGTGTTCAATGTGTTTAAAGAAGACTTTGCAAATAGATGACAGTTAATTTAATCGAATAATCAAATTGTTGAGACACAAAACCTTTCCATTAATGTTTCTTGAAATGTTTTAACGTATTTGTATTTTGTAGACACGGTGGGAAGTGAGTGTCAGACATATGGTCTACAGTAAGGTAGACTAATTTTGTACTGATCAAAGCGTGGGTAGGGGAGAAGGAAGTTCTTCCAGCCAGAAGAGCTGTTCAGTCTTGTAAATAGGGCATTGATGCAACATGGCATAGTATCTGCGAAATTTCAAACATAAATGATGCCTTGTTGAATTCGAATTGTTTACTTAGAGGAAATATGCTCAGTGCTTTCAGCTAATCTGGAAGGCGTTAGAGGCGCGACTGGAAGGTGTACCTTCAATGCACGTCTATGAAGAGAATGCAGCCCTTTTTTGTGAGCATCACTACTCCCATCCCAGATTGTTGAAGCATGATTGTTTATGACATTGTGCGTGCATTGAAGAAAAGTTTAACCGCAGTAGTGTTGACATAACACTTTAATTGAGACAACAGGAAAAGGTTTTTTATGATCTTGCATAAATGACTGAAGTGGGATTACCATTTCAATTCTTCATCTATCGTTACCCTTAAAACACGAAGCCCATCTACGTGGTCTAAAGCAGTACCATGTCAACTAAAGTTTTGTGCAAAGAGAAGCCAGTTGGTGCTTTTGGCGAGTGGTTGTGATAATAGATTTTTTGACACTTTATTTTATTTTTCCTGGAGAAATGTTTCAATTGCTTGTAGATCATAACAACGTGTTTGGCGTGACAAGTTATGATCAAATAAATATGTCGCGATGTTTTCATCTGCTATGGATAATAGTAAATTATTGATGAAGATGTAGAAAACGAGTGGGCCCAGCTCTGAACGTTGTGGGATTCCATATCTGACAAAATCTGAAGGTTTTGCCATTAAGCATCACATACTGAATCCTGTCACTCAAATGTGATTGGAATAACGAGACTGTCGAGGAATGGTTCAAAGAGACAGTTTCTTTCAAAGAATAGAATGATCAGCAAGATCAAACGCCTTTTTGAAGTCAAGAAAGACAACCCCAGTCATTTGTAATTGGTTCATATATAAAAGCAGTGAGTCACATTTGTGATAATGCTGTGTGGCAGGAATGATTATGTATCCAGATTGGAACGGGGTGAAATGGTTTGGTTTTTTTTCTACATGGACAGGGATACATATGTGTGTGTGTCTTTAGAAGGTTTTGAATAGAACTGGTAGTAAGGATATTGGTGTGACATTATTTGGAGAGAGCGAGAGATGCACGGACGTGAGTTGAATGAGTGTGATACTGGTATTTGTAAGCAGGGAAGAAGGGGAACGTGTCACAACTCAATTTGTGAGACCTGAAATATTTACCAGTGAAAGTCGGGCAAACAGATTATATTCTTTTTTTTTTTTTTAGAGCATTGAGGCGATGCAAAAGTTGTTTTTTTTTAGAGCATTGAGGCGATGTAAAAGACACAAGTCATTTTGTGTAAGACGAGGTCTTTTCCGGCAGAAGAGGGGTGGGGGTGTGATTAATAGGTCACCGTGAAAAGCTTGAGGACTTTAAGAAGGGGGAAATGGAGAGGAGAGAAACAGAGACACAACAAATCATTATGTGATACTCGAGTCCTTTACTTTGAGACGATCAGGAGGGAGGTACGAAGAGAGGTTAATACACATAGATCATCGTGTGAGACCGCACTAGAGAGAAGATTGGGAGGACAGGGAGCGGAGTAGGAAGGAGGGTACACACAACGGACCATCATATAAGCTATGAAATCTTCACCATAGAACGATACACAGAGCGGATTCTGGAAGCAGGTGAACCATGACTGGGACAACGTGAACACGCTTTGGACAGATTTGAGGTGGGGGCTCTGTCTGCAAATAACGTATGTTCACAAAATTAAAACCGTCACGGGTATAACCGGGCACAACAAATGGATACTGCCATTAATTCAATCGATTCCCGAGGTTATCGGTAAAGGCTGGATATTTCCATTTTTATTGCCCTGTTTTTTCTCCCTCAACCCCACATTCCTCTCTCTCCCACTTCGCTTTTTGAACTCCCTTTGCAAAGTCAATTTGACTACGACAGAAAGAACATT
>JADBJO010003248.1:0-10000 GCA_016801955.1 Conus betulinus
AGCAGCCCAGCACAGACCCAACGCCTGAACCAGCCATCCTTGTCAGTTTCCGCCCCAAACCGTTCTCATGACCCCTGCCCCAAACCGTCCTCATGGCACCGCCCCAAACCGTTCTCATGACCCCGCCCCATATCGTCATGACCCCGCCCCAAACTGCTCTCATGACCCCACCCCAAAACGTTCTCATGATCTCGCCCCTGACTGTTCTCATGACCCCTCCCCAATCTGTTTTCATGACCCCCGCCCCAAACCGCTCTCATGATCTTCCCCATCAGAATCCTTGTCCCCCGGACAGCCAGCTTCCATGGACGGCAGACATGACCACTTTTCCGCTACTTCCAGGACATCGGGCAGAGAACACTGGTCACATCCCGCATGCATCAGCAGGTCAGCGGGGTCACAACAGGGCGAGGAAAGGATGGCGCATGGCTATCTCACCTCACATTCTAATCACGAATTTACATCGTTTACAAATCTAGGGGCTGTACAACATTTGGAAGACCCTCCAAAACCCCCAGCGCTCTTCACGGTCAAATAACGGGATCGTGATCACAAGTGGGGCGCTAGTCTACTGGCTTCCACTGATCACGAGGTCACAAGACCCGTCCCTGAGCACGGTGCAGAGAGGAATACGGAGCATCAGCCAGTGTCTGCATCAATGGATGTGAATGGCCAGAATGTACGTGGAGACTACCAGGCATCCCGACAGGCTGCAGTAGCTGATGATGGTGCTATGGCACACCCCTTCCCAGAAAACTATTCTTCATCAGCAAAGAATGGCGTACCAGGCAGCAGCACTCCCCCGTCTCCATGCTGCGCCCGGCTACCCTGCGCAGACTGCCTGCGAAGGAACCTCTCCAGTCCAAACAGATCTGTCCTCATCCATGTCCACAGTTAATTCACCTACTGTTGACAACCAGATGGACACTAGTGACACAGATGTTAAACAGCTGGTTAATCCCTGGTCTGCTGTTGACCAGATAGAAAGCCAGTCCCCCAATCACCTCAAACGATACAGAAGTGAGAGGCAGTCTCCGAGCTTCCGAGAAAAGCTTCGTGAAATCAGACCAGCAGAACTTTTCTTTAATATCTGAGACTCCCCCAACCCAGTGCAGACTGACCGCAGCAAAGCAAATGCCAGACAACAACAAGTGACAGAATGCTTCCCGCGTGTTGGGACTGGTTCTTCACGAACTGACAGAAAAGGGCAACCTACGAACACCTAGGGACTCGGCCCTGTCCGTGTCATGAAATCCTTTAAGCCCACTTGTTTCAACAACAAATCTCTATCCTTTGTCACTTATAATATTGAAGGCTTGTGTACCGTCTATCAACCTGAAGTCAGATTGTTTCTCTCTGATTATGATGTAATTTTTCTCACTGAAACGTTCGCATTCGATTTTCCCATGCATTTTTTCCCCACCTTTCAGGTTTTTCGTGTCCCCAGCGCTCAAACTGTCGGATAGCGCAAACTCGCGCTTGTCTGGCGGCGTTGCTCTAATGGTCAAGAAGGAATTATCAAATTTGTAAAGCGTATTCCTTTAGAATATGACAACTGTGTCGTTCTCAAGATGTCCAAAGCAATTATGGGCCTACATGTTGATAATGTGCTCATTGGTATGTATATTCCCCCTAGTCAGAGCCCTTATTACGTTGATACAGAAATTGAAAATGGAACCTACTTATTTGGAACATTGTATTTTAGATATTTATGAACATTTGGTGAATTGCCTCTCATAGTAATGGGAGATCTTAATGCAAGGACTGGGGAATGCAAATGCTGATGACTTTTCTTCCCCTGATTTAATTTTGAGCAATCCAGACGAAACTGAGTTAGAACGTCAGTATCAACGAAACTCTAAAGACACGTCAACAAATGATTTTGGCAGATTTTTGCTGAAATTGTGTGAACAGTTCTGCTTATTGATATTGAATGGTCTTATTTCTGGCGACAAACAAGGCGAATATACGTATATTGCACACAATGGATCCAGTGTCATTGACTATTTTTTGATGTCCAGGTGCATTGTCGGATACGCTCAAAAACTGCGAGTAATTCCAAAGGTCGAATGCAAGCATATGCCTATTGAAATGATATTAAGTACTCAAAAGCATTTAAGAGAGATTTGCGTCAAGCCTAAAAAGACTGTAGTCCAAAGAATTGTTTGGAACCAGGACAAACCTGTATACCTATTTACAAGCTCTTACTTCTAAAGACGTTATTGATACCTTCAATCAAGCTTCTGCATTAATTGACGAAAATATAGATTTAGCCATTAATAAATTATACGAAGGCTTGACTATTGCTGGTCAGTGTATGATAAAAACTGTTACAACTGGCGAAATAAGGAAAAGCCCATGGTTTGATACTGAATGTAAGAGGATGAAATCAGACTTGCAACTTTCTCTCAGAAATTTCAATAAGTGTAAAGACAAAAAAGCGCGCCGAAGAACTTAGACGTTTCTACTCTGAAAACAGAAAAGAATATAAATGTCTTATAAGTAGTAACGAAGAAGAAGACAAAAAACGCACGCTAGAAATACTAGAAGAAAATAAGACCGACCCAAAAAAGTTCTGGGGAACAATCAAGTCAAGAACATCTAGGAAAACAGCGGATAGCTGTATCACTAAAGAAGAGTGGTTTGACCACTTTAGGACAGTATTCGATTCTGTCTGTTCTAACAATGATGCTACACATAACGGAAAGTTTGATTCCACTTACGATAATGATAGTCAGTGGTTTTTCGACACTAATTTCGACAGCTCTGAGCTGGATGCGGTAATTACCGAGTCAGAAGTCATGGGAGCTATCCAAGCACTGAAGTTTGGCAAAGCCTCTGGACCAGACGGGTTCAGCGGTGAATTTTACAAATTTGCTTCCCCGCAGATTATTTCTTTCCTAACTAAACTGTTTAACAAACTTTTTGATTCTGGAACCTTTCCACTTTGCTGGTCCGAATCGCTTATTCAGCCCCTGTACAAAAAAGGTGATGCCAATTTACCCGACAACTATAGAGGTATATCATTGCTGAACATTAATAGTAAATTGTACACCTACATTATAAACAAACGCCTAACTAACTGGGTAGAACTCAATAATATATTAAGCGAGTCACAAGCAGGATTTAGAAAAAATTATAGCACAGTTGATCATATTTTACGCTACTAACACTTGTCCAAAAACAGTTGTCAGCTGGCCAGAAACTGTACGCAACGTTTATAGATTTTAAAAAAGCGTTCGATCTTATAGACAGAAAGCACCTGTGGCTTATATTACGCAAAAACGGCATTGGTGGTAAGATATATAAAGCTATAAGAAGCATGTACCAAGTGGTAAAAGCGAAAGTTCGTGCAAATAATGACGTCACTGACACTTTTCATTGTCCACGTGGGTTAAAACAGGGTGATATTGCAGCCCAATTTTGTTTTTCCCTATTCATCAACGAACTAGCAAATGCCATTATACAATCGGGAAAACACGGGATAAGTTTGTCACCCGATTTATTACATATACTCATTCTGTTATTTGCTGACGATGTTGTTCTCTCCTCTCTCACTCTGTGATTGGTCTCCAGCATCAGTTAGATATTCTGAGTAAAACATCCAACAGACTCCAGCTTACGGTTAATGAAGAAAAATCTAAAATAATCATATTTAGAAATGGGGGTCATGTTGCTGGAAGAGAGAAATGGTTTTATAATGGCAAACAATTAGAAATAGTAAAACCAATACAAGTACCTTGGACTGATCTTCTCCACGGGACTAACTTTTTCTTACTCACTGGAAGACATGGCTATGAAAGCTAAAAGAGGCGTTTTTTCAGTATTTTGAAATTTTTGTGGTCCCTTGGGGAAAATAATCCCAAACTTTTTCTTTAAGATATTTGATTGTCAAATTCAGCCTATTTTGACCTATGGAGCAGAAGTTTGGGGCTTGACAGCAAATCACACTGTGATCGAAAGAGTGCATCTGCTTGCCATGAAACGATTGTTAAATGTTAGCATTAAAACACCTAGTGCACTCCTATATTGTGAAACTGGCAGGTATCCCTTATATATTCAGACTTACACCGAATGTATTAAATACTGGCTTAAACTTATCACAATGGAAGAAAACCGCCTACCAAAGAAAGCATACAAAGTGCTATTCATCCTCCACAATAATGGCAAAGAGAACTGGGCAACCAGCATATGCTATAATTTATATAGATATGGGGTTTGGCTATGTCTGGGATAACCAAGGTGTGGGTCATGTTAAAGGTTTTGTTTCTGCCTTCAAGCAGAGATTACTTGACTACCGTTTGCAAGATTTGGACTCCACTCTTAGGTCTAGGGACAGATATATAAATTCTACTCATCGTTTAGACAACTCTGTGATGTTCCAAACTATATAAACAATGTCAGAAATCCTGTTCTAAGAAAAAACCTAACAAGAATAAGACTCGGTGTGTCACAGTTAAAACCCCATCGGTCAAGACATTCAAACAAACGAGAAAATGCTAACTGTCCATTTTGTCTTAATACAGAAGAATCGGAATTGCATTTTATTCTTGTTTGTACGAAATATAAAGAACTACGGGAAATGTACATCCCCAAAAAATATTACTCACAACCAAATGCTTTTAAATTGACCTTGCTACTGTCTGACACGAGAATGTGCTTGCCCCTTGCTTTATTTTTGTCGAAAGCCTTTTGTTACAGAAACCAATCGATACAGCACAGCTGAGCGCGGATGTGTGTTAGTGTGTGTGTGTGTGTGTGTGTGTGCGCGTGTGTGTGTGTGTGTGTGTGTGTGTGTGTGTGTGTGTGTGTGTGTGTGTGTTCTAAACTTATGGCAACTACAAAGAAAATTACTTATCTGAATTTTGTAAAAGACCTGCTCTAAGCCATATACTTGTGTGTATTGTTATAAGAGATACATACTGTTTACTGAGAGAGAATGTAAGAGTGCTTTCTCCGTTGAGAAAAGGCATGTTTGCCTACAAGGTTTCTTTCTCTCTCAGTTATATTTGCTTTTTTGACTATGTTTTTGTTTCTACCCCCACATCCCCCTCCCCTTCTCTCTGTCTCTCTCTTTCATGTCTCTATCTATCTGTCGATCAATCTCCCTGCGCCCGCCCTCACACACACACACACACACACACACACACACACACACACACACACACACACACACACACACACACACACACACACACACACACACGCACGCACACACATCTAAACTTATCTATTGAGCTAGAAATGTCATATTGATAGATTGTTCTGTTCATGAGCAGTATATTGATAGATTGTTCTACTCATGTGCAGTCTAGTTTACAAATCCATAACGAAAATGGGCACCAACGCCAGTTTTGTAATCCGCTGTCCCTTGTCTCTTGGGAACTTTGTATCTAAATACCCTTTTACATAAGGATTAAAGCACTGTCGTACGCCGGAAGCCCATGTCTTCTTGCGGTGATCATCTAAAAACAACGTTTTGTGCGCATCCTGTCTTTATCCTGTCTAGTTAGCTTCCGCCAGTATTGACTAACTTGTGTCAAACAGCTTAATGAAAGGACGAAATGAATTACAATCCAGTTTTGACGAATGTGAAGGATTACTATGGCTGCTTTCTTGGCTTTGTTTACAAGATCTTGGCATGATAAATTGAAACTGAGTTTAGTTATACATTATGATGTAAGGCATGAATTTAAGATGATAAATGAATGCAGGCAGACAGAATGTAATGGTCGCTTGTTAGCATAAATCAAACATTTCCATCCAATCTTTAATTCATTTAACAACTGATCATTGTTTTCTTTCTCTCTGCATTTATTTAGCATCATGAATTCATGCCTTACAATAAGGAACTTCAACTTTTTTTTAGATCCCTGAATGATCAAGACATTTTACGTTTACA
Organism: Conus betulinus; assembly: GCA_016801955.1. Lineage (NCBI taxonomy): Eukaryota > Metazoa > Mollusca > Gastropoda > Neogastropoda > Conidae > Conus > Conus betulinus. The sequence continues at coordinate 5,903 of JADBJO010003248.1, forward strand.
TGTTTTACATTCTTGTCATATTAACTAATATAGGCAATGCTTTAACACATTTGTATTCTTTTTGCCGTTGTTTCAACTTGTTCTAATTGATGTAATCGATATCTCTACGTATCAGGTCTTCAGATATTGCTATATATTTTCTCGAACATCTAAATGCATGAAAAGAAAGTGAGTTGCTGAGCTTAAACGCGGTTCCAACAATATAAAAAAGTCAATGGTGAACCTTATCATTTCGTTTCTTACAACATGACACGAAGGGCAAAGAATCTTGAGAGAGAGAGAGAGAGAGAGAGAGAGAGAGAGAGAGAGAGAGAGAGAGAGAGAGAGGAATGGGGAGAAAATGCAGGGAGAAAAGGCGGAAGGAATGTGAGGTACTGGTTTTAAAAATGTAAAAAGCAAAAAAAAAAAAAAAAAAAAAAAAAAAGAAAAAAAAAAAAAAAAAAAAAAACAAAATGAAAAGAAAAGGAAAAAAATCCTAACGTTTCACTAATTTGAATTAAATGGATTGGGTATGAAAGAAAACAAACATAAAAGCGATAAAATTCTGAAGGTCAAAGAAAAATGGACAAGAGTAGAGACAATCAATTAAACTTTAATTTTGCTCTTTCGTTTAGTTTGAATGAGTAAGTGAATGAGTGAGTGAGTGAGTGAGTGAGTGAGCGTGTGTGTGTGTGTGTGTGTGTGTGTGTGTGTGTGTGTGTGTTGTGTGTGTGTGTGTGTGTGCAGAGACAGTGTCATTCGAAGGAAATGTAAATGGAGCAAAAACCTCTCTGCGCTTTCATTGATTCCCGTTGAATGCAACTCAAAAAGACATCTAAAACTAATAGCAGCTGAAGCCAAATTACAATAAAATGGAGACAGGAAGAGGCGGGGGCTGGGGGAGGGTAGAGGGAGAAGGGGTGAATCAGTTTTGTTCGTTTGAGTTTCCTCTAACGCAAGAGATAAAAAGACACACACATGCACATTTCAAAGAGATGTGAGGTCCTGTATTTTAAAAGTAAAAGCAAAAAAAAAAAAAAAAAAAAAACAAAAAGAAAAAAGACCAAAACCAATGAAAAAAGGAAAAAAACAAAAAAAATTGATGTAGGAGAGAAAGAGAGACGCACCAAGTAGACAGACAGAGATATATAGACAGACAAACAATCAAAAAGACATGTAAAAAGAGAGACAGACAGACAGACAGAGACAACAGTGCGCACGAAGCAAGCAATTCCTTTCATGTGGACAAAATAAGGCTTGATGAGGATAAGCACCATTGACTACACCTCAAATGACTCTGCGATAGGCTAGTGACTCATCAGGTGAGCTACCTTTTGGCGACGTAACACTTATTGTTAGTTTTAAATAAATATCATTCTGCAGCTTTGTTCTGTGACGTTGTTATACCATAATACTTGAGACCCCCCCCCCCCCCCTCTCTCTCTCTCTCTCAAAAGATGTAGACGCAGGTAATGTTGCAGATGAGGAAAGCAGAGGTAATGAGAATGCTAACAATGATACTAGGGATGATAGTAATTCCAATGATGATGACTTAAATCGTCCAATTTTAAGGGAGAACATTACGATGGCCTTAAGAAAACTGAAAAACAATACAGCAAGTGGACCTGATGGTATAACTGGTGAAATGTTGAAAAACGCACGTAAATCGGATTTGATGTTGGATTTTGTTACGAAGTTTTTTTTAGTGCCCTATTTCATAAGGGTATTTTTCCTGAATTGTGTGCAGAATCAATTGTTCGTCCTTTACATAAAAAGGGTGAGGTTTCTTTGTGCAATGTTTGCAGTGAAATATATAGTGCTGTTATCGACGGAAGGTTACATGAGTGGGTAGAGGAAAAGAACCTAACTGGTGAATGCCAAGCTGGATTTAAACGAAACTACTCCGCAATAGACCACATGCTCACTTTAATGGCATTTGTGCAAAAACAGTTTTGTTTAAATCGTAAATCGTATGTTGCTTTTATTGATTTCGAGAAAGCCTTTGATTCTGTCGATAGGAGTATCATATAACATATTATGTTTAAAAATGGGATAATGGGTAAATTGTATCAGTGTGTTATGACCATGTACTACTCTTTGAAGGCTAGGGTGAGAAGCTGCGGTTCTCTGACTGATTATACAACCTGAACAACTAGGATAGAGCAAGGGGACGCATGTAGTCCGGTGTTATTTTCTTTGTTTATTAATGAATTAGCATCAGAAGTTACTAGTTCTGGGAGACATGGTGCAACATTCATGAATGATTTTATTTTTGAGATTTTCATTCTCCTCTTCGCTGACGATGTAGCATTGACGTCTCTAAAACGACAGTTGGTTTACAAACCCAGTTGAACAGTTTAGAAAGAGCATCTGCTTCACTTCGATTAAACATAACCATGAGTAAAAGTAGTATCATTATGTTCAGAAAGGGCGGTTGTCTTGCCGCCAAAGAAAGGTAGGTATACAATGGAATTGATATGCCTGTTGTGAATGCTTACATGCATCTTGGCATATATTTTTCAACACGTTTATGTTTTACATTTGCTTGTAAAGATCTTGCAAAAGGAGCGAAGTATTTGTTATTGTGTATTTTGAAGAAATTAACTGTGTTAAATAATGAATCTTTGGCTTTATTTTTTAATTATTTCGACGCTCAAATTCAAGCAATGTTACAATATGGTGCTGAAATATGAGGCTTTGATTCTTCTGCTTTGTAGATTGAGAAAATTCACTCGTATGCTCTAAAGAAATTTATTGGCGTTTCTATGAAAACACCGAACGATTTAGTATATGGAGAAACCAATAGAAATCTTATACGTCTAATTTCACTGGTGAGGTGTATTCGTCACTGGTTACGAATAACGCAAACAACACAGATTGCCTTATAAAGCCTACACTACTTTTAGAGTTATATAAAAGGGGAAAGAAAAACTGGACCTCCAATGTAAGACTTAAATTGTATAAATACGAATTTGGTTTTGTATGGGAAAATCAGAGTGTTGGTGATAAAAAATACTTTTATTCATGTATTTCGGCAAAGACTGATTGATTGCAGTTGGCAGAGGTGGAACTTGCATGTTGATAACAGCAGTAGATTGACTATTTACAGAATATTTAAGTCTAGGCACTGCATCCCAACGTACTTGTTAATGGCTATAAATAAACAATTGAGATGTATTGCAGCAAAGTTCAGATTTGGTATTTCGGATATTTATGCACGTTCTTAGCGTTATTGAACTGTGAATGATCGTGTGAGTTTTTGTCTATTATGTCATGAATCACTGGGAAATGAAGCTCATTTTGTTCTTTCATGTCCAGCATTAGTGATATTAGATGGCAGTACATCCCTCCTAAATACTTTAGACATCCTTCCTTATTTAAACTAATCTTGTTGATGGCACCGACAAATGACAAAATAGTGAAACAGGTTGCCGTGTATTTATATAGAGGATTCAAACGACGAAACTCTCTGGTAGCGTAAGTTGTTTTCATCATCTATTGGCAATGTATCGTCTAACGTTATTCTGTGTACATCCCCCTTCTAAGGGGCTCATATCTTTATGAGTAAAATCCTTGTCTTGTCTTCTCTCTCTCTCTCTCTCTCTCTCTCTCTCTCTCTCTCTCTCTCTCTCTCTCTCTCTCTCTCTCTCTCATGATTTTTGTCTATGTCATATTGCAATATATAATTTAGCGAAGATAAAATACATGAATAATTTATGCCTAGAATACGTTTCTCCGAATTTAAATAAAAATATCAGGATTTTTTTCTTTCGTATTTTAGATAGGTCAAATAACAATTATAAATTTCCTCATCCCCCCCCCCCCCCCCCACCTCCCATCTAATACCTTTCTTTACATTTCCCTCCTCCCATCTCTTCCTCTCCACCCTCTCTCTCTCTCTCTCTGTCTGTCTGTCTGTCTGTCTGTCTGTCTGTCTGTCTGTCTGTCTGTGTCTGTCTGTCTCTTCTCTCTCTCTCTCTCTCTCTCTCTCTCTCTCTCTCTCTCTCTCTCTCTCTCTCATTAAAAGTGTGAAACACACAGCATGAAACATTCTGAAAAGGTTATCAATGGCATAACAGATAAATGGCACCGAATGAATTACGCAAGATTTAGATTCAG
>JADBJO010003248.1:17500-37500 GCA_016801955.1 Conus betulinus
CTAACACTAATTCTGTCCAACTTTGATGCAGTAATTTTCCCAAAGGTGTCGAGCACTTGGATCTGTTTCTCCACACAGTTTTGCCGTCTGTGTCGTTAACCAACCATTTCCTACTGTCACTGAAGGCGTCGATAAGGAAGCACCACGTTTTGCTCCTATCTTTTACAGTGTGTGTGCGTTCGTGCATGCGTGCATGTGTGTGTGTGTGTGTGTGTGTGTGTGTGTGTGTGTGTGTGTGTGTGTGTGTGTGTGTGTGTGTGTGTGCTTGCGTGCGAGCGTGTGCATGTGTGTGTGTGTGTGTGTGTGTGTGTGTGTGTGTGTGTGTGTGTGTGTCTGTGTCTGTGTGTGTGTGCATGGGTGGGTGGGTGTCTGCGTGCACACGTGCTTGTATGTTTCAGCCAGATTTAGTTTCCTTCTGAGCTTTTGTTACATGTCTCGTTCAACCAACTTTACGTTTTTCGGCTCTTTTTTGTTACGTGTGTTCAGCCAGTGTCCAACAACTTCTTTGGAAAACAAACTTATTTTTACACCATATTGTCGCGTATGATCTATGGATGACACGAAAAGAAATTGGCAGACGATAGAAAATGGAAGCGCAGTGACTGGTCATTTTGTTTTGTATCCCTTTGTCTCTACTATCCTATTTCACTTTTGTTTTCATTCACAGTATCGGCAATGAACTCAAATTATGCAGGGATTAGACACTTTACATACTTTGTCATAGAACTGTGAAAAACAAAATAGAAGCACATGTAACGTAGTAAAGAAACAAAACGGAACAAAAACGATAATAACAATAACAAAAACACATTTTCAACGCATTTTCATCGCATTTCATGCTCAAGATGTGACTGTGAATTGCTTTATTCAGGAGTTACGCACGCAATTCCCATGGTACCTTCGTTATACGTCGGCTGTTAATGACAGAACGCGGTATGAAGTTAAGCCAAAGCAGCGAAGAATGAGGTCCATGTTTCATTGCCCATGGGAATGACTCGACAGCATCAGTAATACAATGTTCGACCCAAAGATGATATTAATGATAAATCACAAAGCGGAGAGAGAGAGAGAGAGAGAGAGAGAGAGAGAGGAGAGAGAGAGAGAGAGAGAGAGAGAGAGAGAGAGAGAGAGATAATGGACTGGAGAATACTCGAATGATCTGTCCTAAGTTGAAGATTTATCGATGCAGACGTTTAGCAAACATTTCCAGTCATTCCTTCCAGCGTGAGAGTCGTGGTCAATAACTGACAGGGGGGTGTGTACCCCTTGGGGGTAACAGGCAGAGAGCAGAAGAGAGAGAATTCAACTGTCACACAAATATAACTTCTTTGCCTCCAACTTTCACTCGCAGTCTTACACGGGTCTCCCGCATTCAACCTTCCTTCTTGGTGGGAGACAGTTTCCTTTTGGAGATCTTATATTTTAACCCTTTTTTGTACAAGTATTTACAATAGAGTTTTCAAGAATTTCTTCCGAAATTTCGTTCACCAACTTCTCTCATGAAAAGAGATTTCTTAGCACACACTATAATATGATAAATCCATATAGCAAGCCCTAGAGGTTTCAGCCTTAGACAACAAGGCTTCAAAATGACTTCATCAGCTAAGCCACTAGGTCACACAAAAACGTCTTTCTTCAAGTCGGCCATTAGACATTATTTTCAAACAACCGACATTGCCATTCAAGGCGACAAGTAAGTAATAGTCTTCCACTCTCAAATCATCCCAACTTAACTGAGACCCCAGTTAGTTACTATTTGTTTCTTTTCATTTCTTCAATTTGTTTTTAATTCCATCGTCTGACACTGATTCATTCCTTTTAATTTCGTTACCAAGGGGACTTAGGGGAAACAAACTATTTTAAAGGAAAAAAAAAATCCCTGCAACAGAAAAAAAAAATTGTTTATAATCATTTTTAACTTTCAGATAACATTTCTTTTTACTCAGTTTTTGGTCCTTCCAAAATCCTCAGAAACCTATGTTTTCCTTTCCATATTTTTGCCTACAGTGATAATTCAATGCCTTGATTTACAATTAAGCTTTTTATACAGAAGTGATGATAACCCCCACATAGCACCTCTCAAACACAGCCCCTATAAAATATTAGCACTTTTGAGGACTCTCTCTCTCTCTCTCTCTCTCTCTCTCTCTCTCTCTCTCTCTTCTCTTACAACAGTCAAGTGAGCAATGCCATCCAATCACAAGCCAAAATCATGTTTTCCGGCAGTCAGGCCAAAGTCATGCTTTGCCTGCAGTCAAGCAAAACATATGCTTTACTTGCACTACACTCCCAACTAGAAACAGCTAAACCTGCCAGGCAAGCTAGGTTGTTAAGTGAATCACTGACTCTCTCAGCGAGTGCGATTGGAAGCAGAAACACTTTTCACGAAGTTTTACCTTAGCCTACATGTTTCACTTTTTAACATTAAGGACACCGACTAGTGTTAACTCTAGGTTTAGTGACCATCCTCTTGAGCCAGAGTGTAAAGTAGCTTTTAATGATGAATAAGAAAGGGAAACATTTATCAAATATGTGCATTTAATATGGTGCACATGACAACAGCTAAGACTGTAAAGCCCCCGTCATACTCGGCTAGGCGATTCTCTCGTTCGAGTGCCCGCTCTTGCACTCGGTTTTTGTCTCTCCACAGCTGTGATCACCCATGTAAGCGAGCACGGAGTGCGAGCATCCAGCAAACTTTGAGAACGAATTTGCTAAAACTTTCATGCAAGACACTCGCATAGCGAAGATGATCATCCAAGAATTCAAGCGAACGTTGTATGCTTCGCAACCCACAATTTTCCTACAGCTTGATTATTGCGTTTTTCTTGGGGTTTTTGTTTTGTTGTTTTTACTTATTTGCTTTCCTTTCTTTCTTTCTTTATTGTAACAAATTTTAAATGTTAGTGTTAGCACACCGTCAATTAAAAAAAACAAAACAGACAAAACGAATCACAAGACAAACACGACCTCTTAGGTCTTCCTCAGTCAAGACACAAAACACTCAGGACAACGAAAATGAACGAGTAATAACTTATCTTCATCCACTCCAGCACAAGATAGGCATTGATACAAGCCATTAAAGCCACAGTCTCCCAGTGTGGACCATCCCAGACAATAGGCCATTCTACTAGCTGGACAAAGAAAAGAAAGAAGGGAGATGGTGGGGGTAACGAAGGAATTAAATCAATGAAATTTAGTTCAAACCATTTCTTGTATTGGCAATCAAGAATAATATATCAAAGTAAAAATCAAGTGAACTGAGCATGCATATCTTCATCATCGAATTCAATATACACAAATAAGGTAACTAACTGTTTCTCTGTTTTAAACTACACATATTCACAATTAACAGTTACAATATATCAAACTCAAATATTCTTTTGAGACTTAGTGAAAAAAAAATAAACACTTTTCACCTGAAAATTCGGAGTAAGGTTGTCAGGGGAGTTGCAAGCAGATGTTTTGCTTAAAGTCATGACCCCCCCCCCCCCCCCCTCCCCCCCTCCGCGCACTTTTTTTCTCCACCCCGCTTCCCATCTCCCTTTAACTCTACCCTGTCCATCCCAAGCACGCCATAGGGCTTCTTCATCCTTCAAGTTGGTGAAACGCGTGTAAGCAGAACGCTACCGTTCAAGAGAGAGACCACTGTCTGACAGATAGAGGGACTCCTTTCTGTCGGCATAAAATGGGGACTTGCTCGTCTGTTTGGGGGTATTCCTTTTCAATCTCTAGAGTAAAAAAGGAAAAGAGCATCGGAGAGTGCAGGGGCATGGGGAATGAAGAGCGGGAATCCTCTGAGAGAGAGAGAGAGAGAGAGAGAGAGAGAGAGAGAGAGAGAGAGAGAGAGAGAGAGAGAGAGAGCCTGGTGATGTGAATTTTCATTCAGCACCTAAAACTGCAAATATGAGAACAAAGAACGCAATATGTGTGAAAGATGGTCTCCGAACTCATCATTACTACATACGATATTGATTTGATTGTATTTTTGTTATTGGTGTTATATTGGAGTAAACATACCTTTCGTAATGAAGCAAAATAGCTCGGCGTTTTTAGTTGCAAAGTGAGACGACTGCAGACGGAAATCTAAACAAATCTTAAATGAATGTTAGCGAACCGAAAAAAGGACACAATCGAATCACAAAACACAAACACGACGCGTTTCGACCTCTTAGATCTTCTTCACGCAAGATACAAAAGAATTAGGACAACGAAAACGAACGAGCATTTACTTATCTTCAATCACTTCAGCGCAAGATAGGCGTTGAATCTATCTTGCGCTGAAGTGATTGAAGATAAGTGATTGCTTGTTCATTTTCGTTGTCCTAATTCTTTTGTATCTTGCGTGAAGAAGATCTAAGAGGTCGAAACGCGTCGTGTTTTGTTTTGTGATTCGTTTGTCTACGTTTTTTTTTTTGGCGGTTCACTAACATTTATTTAAGATGAGCGCTTTTAGTTTTCTATACAAGCACAGCCTATACAGGCAAATTTATCAAGCTTGGTGTTTTTGTTGACCAGTAGGAAAGCAGCGTGAAATAAAAATGGATTTATACAGAATATAAAGTGAATGTACTCCTGCCTGATGACATTGAGAGCAGGCAAAACAATAAAATGAGTATTATAGTCATTATCTCTTGTTTCTTTTTTACCTTTTGTAAAAAAACATAACTGACATATTCAAATGCTGTGAAAAATCTTATGACAGTGTTAAGAATGTGCGTTATACCAGATTACAAAATCTTACTTTCGTCGAGTAATCTTTTAAGATATATGTCAATATCAAGGAGAAGGTATGTTTCATATCTTTTTTAAATGCTTAAAACATTCTGTGCTCTGAATAATTGTCACTTTCCTGATTGCGTTCATGTCAGCATCTCCTGCTGTTATGAATGGTGTTGACAAAAAGATGATAAACACAAAACAAAAAATAAAACAAATTAAACCCCCCCCCCCCCCCCCCAAAAAAAAAAAAAAAAAAAAAAAAAAAAATCTTTGTAATTTTTGGCTCAGCATACACAAACCAAACCATTTCACGAATACCTGGCGGACACGTGTGTGTGTGTGTGTGTGTGTGTGTGTGTGTGTGTGTGTGTGTGTGTGTGTGTGTGTGTGTGTGTGTTTTTTAGAATGTGAATCCGCCCTCATCAGCATTCTACACGCTTTGAAAGAGAGTCTCCTATAATTCAACGTGTCATCTTTTCGGAATCTAGTACATTACAGATGTAAAGCGAAACAAATAAGTTAAAATCCAGTGTCTCAATAGACTAAGTCTTCAGCGGTCTTATTTGAACTGCCAGATATATTTCTTCAGAACATATAAACGAATTGTTTCAATGTGAACAGCATCGGCATCCAATCCACATTTACTTTTTAATTTCCTTGACGAGTAACAAAAGACGCACTGGCCGCTATAATGCTTGAAGAATATCTCCAGCAATTTATCATTACCACAATCGAATGATGTAATCTGTTACAGACAGAGAAAGGATCATAGTGCGTATTTCTTTCTGTCACACTAGTATACATATTGGAAAGGAAGCGTGCAACATGCGATCTGCTGTAAACCGTCCGCTCCCCTCCCTACCCCTGTCCCTGCTTCTTGTTAACGCTTGGTTTATTATAATCTAATTGTGTCTTGAGCAAACACTGAAGATCATGCATCTGACGATATATGCAATTACCTTAATGTAAAACATACAGCGTCATGGCAAACAGAGAGAGAGAGAGAGAGAGAGAGAGAGAGAGGAGAGAGAGAGAGAGAGAGAGAGAGAGAGAGAGAGAGAGAGAGAGAACACTGAACACACTGAACACTGAACACTGAAATGTTTAATGATCAGGCCATTGGCCCATATCATGGAGTGTCAGCATGACTTTGCGGTTATTAGGTTGCAAATATGCATATGCAAAATGTTTAACAAATACAATCAATTTACAATAACTGATTCGCTATAATACTGAGTGACGATATGAAGCAGTAACAAAACAACAAGAACATAATTGTAGTAATGAAGAAGAAGAAGAATGAAGAAGAAGAAGAAAAGGATGACTGGTAATCATCCTCAACATTGTCATCATCATCATCATCATCATCATCATCATCATCATCATCATCACAACAATACAACTACTACTAGTACTACCACTACTACCACCGCCCCCACTACCATTGCCACCACCACTAGCATCACTACTACTACTACAACCACTAATGCCATATATGCAAATACTACTGTAATAACTGTGATATTTGCTGATAACTCTACTGATAAGGAGCATTATAGCCCTATAATCCAGCCATCGAAAAAGTTACAGTAAGTCAATATATAATTTGCGTATTTTGAATGCTTTGTCAAGGTACATAGACAGCCTTGTATTTAATGATTTGTTTTCAGATGAAAGGAGCATCGTAAGTTTGAACAAAGATGGCTGACTAAAATATTTAGAAGGAATATACTGTGCCTTAAGTCGTTGTATAAGGGGCATTGTAAAACAAAAGTGCACTTCACTTTCAGTTAGGTCGATACAAAAAGGACAAGACAGATCATCTTCATTCAAATTTCTTCGAAAACGGAACTTGTGTACCTTTAGTGGAGATACTCCAAGTCTTAATCTAATCAAGCTTATTCTGGCCTTCAAGTGATTTACATGAGTCAGATAAGGAGATAGTGCTAATTCACTCTTAAACGTTCTAAAGAATTGGAAACGTTCACTTTGCAATGTGTCTGTGGACCACTTCTGTTTAAATCCGTTGATAATGGTAGTTTTTCGTGAACAAATAAATGTTTTTATGTTTCCCACTCCTTGATTTTCCCATACTTCGCCAAACCCATGCCTATAAAGGAAAAAACATATTGTAGAAGCCCATGTGTTATTGTTATTATAATGATAATGTAGCAACATTTGATAAGCTTTGTATGCGTTAAACCCCACACCTCAGCACATAACTAAGTATGGGCTGGATCTGGGCATCAAACAGCTTGAAAAATATAGCTGGCGACTTTTCACCTAGAGACCATAGAGGCATGAAAATTTGTATCACTTTGCGCGTTTAGCCGCCCTTGCTAGCCATATCATTAAAACTGTGCGTAAAGGACAACCTTGTAGAAAGAATAATTCCAAGGTATCTGTACATATTCAGCACAGTCATCTTGGAATGCCCATACAACCATTGCTCTCTATCTGATAGATAGCCACCCATTTCTAAATACCACTACATTTGATTTACTTAGATTAACAGTTAAACCAAGCTTTATTGCCGTATTGTGTAAAGTATTTAACTGATGTTGAAGCCCCACAACAGAGTCGGAGAAAAAAATTATGTCATCTGCAAACATCGCATACTTTACTAATTTTTCTCTAAGAAATCTGGTAACAGCTGAAGCCCCGTGTTTCCCTTTTCTAATTATTTTCTTCAACTATTCTGTGCCTCATTATGAATATGGCTTACGACCTACATTTACATGCTAGTTAAAGACCCACTCGGTACATTTTCCCATCAATTCCTTTTTTCTTCAACAAGTCCAAATCATAACTTATGCACAGATATATCCGAGGCAAAAGTTCTTGGAAAAACAGTCACGTGAGGTGTCTTCGAACTCGCTTATTTATCTTCGCACTGCTAAGTTTCGCCCCCCATCTTCCACTATTAGGTTTTCCAGTTTTTCTCTAGAATTTTTTCCTTTTTTTCCGAGTCTTTCAATTTTGGGCTTGGTTTTTGGTGGTTTTTAGATTTGCAAAAGATCTTTCAGGTCGATTTCTTGAAGTGAAAGTTTTTTTTGCTGTCTGTTTCGGAAAGGGGCAGAAATCTTCATCGAGCTATGGTTTTCCCTGGCTGAGATACCCTCCAGCTCCGGTGACCTGGCTCCTCGTGAACACGACGAAAAAGACTTCCTGTCTTAGAGATCTAGCCCACAATTCTGTCTTTTAGGAGAGCTTTTGATTTTTCATTTGTTCGCTTGTCCTGCGCTTTAGATTTTCTAGTTATGTTTTGTACATTTGTTTCGGCGTACGCACACTCTCCCCTGGATTATCACGTCTTTCGCATTGCCTCTCGTTCGTCCACAGAGCCTCCAACCCCACCCCACCTCCGCCCCCACTGTAACCCACTTCCACCTGAGCTTCCTCCCCCCCCAACCTCAGCGTCGCCGTTTCCGCTTCGTTTGGGCACCCCTTGTCACAATCACCATCCCGTCTCCCCACCCACCCCGCCCAGCCGGCCCTTTTCCTTCCCCCCCCCCCCCCCCACCTCCCCTCACTCCCCACCCCCCCCCCTCCCCCCTCGTACCCCCCCACACCCCTCCCAGCATCAACCTCCCCCAGACTCAGATCGTTTTTTGTTCCCACTCTCAACCCCCCCCTGAAATCCCCCCCTGAGCCTCTCCATTCCTCCCCCCCCCGACTAGCAGCCTCTTCGGACTTTTTTTTCGCCGATGCTGCCTCTTCCCCCCCTCTCCCCACCTCCCGTGGTTGCGTGTTTTTGGGCACTCCGATGTACCAGCTCGACCCCATTTGACTTCAGTTAGTTATGTTTTGTTGTTGTGACAAATAGCGTTCTTTTGTCCAGACGAGGTTGGTGTGTCTGTGTGTAGGTTGTGTGTGAAGCCCTGGTTGTGCTCTCAGAGACTTGTGGTGCCAATCAATAACACAACCTGAACATACAGGTTCTTATGCCAATAATAGCTGATTTTGAACGCGAAACCAAGATCGTGGTAACACATTATGGTCAATTGCCTCACTATATTTTTTTTCTAAAGCCAGCTCTGAACAATCATTGCATAACGCTTATTTTCCTCTATCACATTTTGTTAACTAGCGTTTAGTATATAGGCTGACTAAATTTTCTGCAGATGTTAATAGGGAAGGCGAAGTACCCCGTAGTTCATGTGCCGTAATTCCCCCGCAACTTCTTTTAGAGAGGGTGCGTAGGTCGTGGTATTATTGCCTTCTGTCCACTGTAAAGAGATACTCAGTCCCCCAAGCAAATAAGACTTGAATAAAATAACTAAAAAGGGAGCAATTAGTAAGATCGAATTCTTAAATATTTCCCCCAATAATTCCGTTCGGGCCCCTGCCATGCTTTTCCATTTTTCAATGAGGCGAAAGATGAGTACACATAGTTCAGCCTGATTCGCGTTCAAGAGTTTGTGTTGAGTGATTAAAGCATTCAACCTGACTGGACTCGTTTTTCATTGTCTAGCGTTTCTAGGGTTGTCCCTATATTTATCATCAGACTGAAATACGTCCTCACAAAAATGGTATGTACAAGTCTTCTTCAGAAATAGCAATTGTAGCAGCGTTTCTTATACATGCAGAACTAATTTTATTCCAATAGCCAGAAAAAGTTGTTAATATTTTCATTGCGAGATGCTAATAACTTCTGCCGATGCTTGTTTTAGATTTATATTCATAACTCACCTTTTGTAATTCTCTACGTTTTGGAGTTGTAATATGCCATTAAACCTCGTTTATTGTCGAACACTTTTCAATATGTTATGTAAACTTTCGATACTCCATATTTTGTACAGAACACAATATCAACTGTCGCCGGGTGATCGAATGGTCTAGAGCTCACTTGAATACTGTGTTGCCGACCCAACTCTGTTTGTCAAACGGAAACCAAATACATCTGTGATGTTCTTCTTTACAAACACGACACATAGTTTTCTTCATACATTGACTCACCCAGCAGAAGCAAAAACGAATAGAAAACCATCATTAAAAATGATCAACAAGACTAGATCTGGGTTGTTTCTTAACAGGCAAAAGTCGTCGCGTAGGACACCACGCAGAATAGCATTTGTCGGAGAGCCAAAGCGGAGCATGTGGCAGACGCCTGTTGGATTCAAGTATTTTCGTGCTAAACTCGACCAAACCTAATTCACTTCCATCAACGAAAATTTCAATTTCAAATGCGTACTCAGAAAAACGGTAAAGCTATGGCCCTAGTAGGAGCTGAATAAATTGTGACTTCAATATGACTTATCACAAGGCGATGCATTGGAGCTATTCTTGAGTTGACACGACCAGCAGATGACACAATGACTAATTCAGCACTTTTATTGGACTCTCATTACTGGCCATAGTCAACCAAGGTAACTACGTGACTCAGTAAACGTTTCTCCCCCCCCCCCCCCCCCCCGCCTCCTCCCGCTCCCCGAGAAATGTATAGGAAAGTTCCAAGATCAATGATCGCCCTTTAACCGGCCTCATTCAAAATGGATAACCCTTCAAAACAATCACAAACATTCAACAAATATATACCACAATTCATCCTAAAACATGTGTCCTTTAGAGTGCACGACAAAGACGCTTTGAGTCATTCACCACCGCTTCCAAAGCAACCCCCCCCCCCGTGTCGGTCCCCTTCACTCATCCCTCTCACGACACTGATTCTCGAACTCCCCCAGTTCGGAAAAAAAAGCCGTGAAAAATTGAATCGCCCAAAAGAAAAAAGTAGGCTACATTAAATTTGCAAGAAAGCTTGTTTGCCCCGTTTCGGTCAGAATTCTAGGGATACAAATTCCTTTCTGACAAGGAGAGAGTCAAACCACTCGATAATCTGGCTGTTATACCGTCGGATAGTTTGACACCAGGAATTATGAAAGATTTAAAACTAGGAAATAAATGGGTCTGGAAAGTGAGTAGCAAAAGTTTTTCTACAAGCAAACAAAAATCAAAGCTACTTAAATAAGATCGAAGATCGTTATCAAAAACGTGTGAACAGGTCCTTCAATGTTGTAAGTCACGAATTTAAGAGATTTCGCGATCGATGGGCCTGGCCGAATCCCTATGCCAGTGTCTGGATTGACAGGTAAGGAGTCTTTATTGGTCACTTCATGGATTGTGGCTTGGCGTTTACTCTCTTGTCACACTGGTACACGAGGCACTTCTCGGTCTGTTGTCAGGTCCTCGTTGAGATGTGTTTCGTGCGGATTTTGCGCCTACCATTTGTGTTTGTCTTCTTATCGTTGTTGTCTTTTTGCCTCATCTGGTCATTACACTGATGTTTTTTGTTGGCACTGCCAGGTCTGTTTGTGTTAGACGTTTTGTACTTCACTGGTTCCGTTCTGAAGTTAGGGTGCTGGGGGGTTATTCCAGAATCTTGTCAGAGTCTTTGTCAGTCTGTAGTTGTGTCTTGCTGGGTATATTCGTCATTTTTCTGTCTTGTCGTCAGCTATGTCGGCATTTTGCTCGTTTTGTAGCGTACAAACAGCGTCAAAGGCGGCGGCCAGCTAGGTCAGACCACGTCAGTGGCGCAGCAGTATGTCAGAGTCATGGGACAATGAAAGGAAGAAGGTAATTGGAAGTCTGAGACACTGTTTCGACAGTCATGTTCCGACAATTTGCTCGATATCGCTGTTTACATTTTGTATGTCAGTTTATTTCTGTGTCATTTCCGTCAGGATTCTGTTCGTCAACTGTCTGTGCAGTTGTTTTTGTTCTGTCATATTTTGTTCATTACATGGAGTCGTGCACACTCGATTATCATTTGTGTTTTCTCGTACTCACCCTCACGGTGCTCAAACTACTCACAATTCATCACCTAATGTCACAACACTGCCCCTACATGTCCAAGCCAGGCACACATGTGCTGCTGTTTTGCAGCCAACATTTGAAACAGCGGAGAGAATGGGGCCGTGATTTCTAAATGACATTGCTCTCGCTTACACTGTGTACACGCTTTTTGGTGCATTACTAATTGGCACAGGGATTAAAAAACACTGTTCTGTCTCTTTGGTAAGAGAGGAAATTCGTTTGTTGAAAAAATAGTTGTAGGGGTGTGGATGGTAATTGTAGTTCCAGCTGCCACTGACATCGTACCGCTCACGTTCGCTTCTGTACTCACAGTTTGTGTCACCAGTACGTCCCTCAATGGTATCCCTGCTGTGTCGACACTGCAGCCAACACAACTGTCCACATCCCGTCCTTGGCCGGTGTTGCCACCTGGCCTGGTGCTGTTGTCGTAGGGTTGGCTCGTTTCTCCACATTGAAAAGGCCCCCGTCCTCGTAACAGTAGGCCCTGTTTCTCCAGTAGTCCCGGTTCCGTTCTGGTAGTCCCCGTCCTCGATCGATTGGACCCATCCACTCGGCGACAGGACCCGTCTTCACGTTGGTAAGCTCCGTCGTCGTGCCGGTAGACCCCGTCCCCGTGGTAGGCCCCGTCCTCACGTCGGTAGACCCCGTCCTCACGTCGGTAGGCCCCGTCCTCACGTCGGTAGGCCCCGTCCTCACGCCGGTAGGCCCCGTCCTCACTTTGGTAGACCCCATCTCCTCGGTAGGCCCAGTCCTCACGTTGGTAGACCCTGTCCCGCGGTAGCTCCCGTCTCCTCGGTAGGCCCAGTCCTGGCGTCGGAAGGCCCCATCTCCTTGGTAGGCCCCGTCCTTGTGTCTGTAGACCCCTTCCTCACGTCGGTAGGGCCCCGTCCTCACGTTGGTAGGCCCCGTACTCACGTTGGTAGGCCCCGTCTCCTCGGTCGGTATGCGTGTCGGTGGGCCCCGTGTCCTCGGTAGGCCCCGCTATTATGGTACACCAGCGCCTGCGCCCATACCGAGATGTTTCTTGGGTGTTGACGGTGTGTCTCCCTCTGTTGCTCCACCACCAGTTTGTTGCCTCGGTAGAAAGCATGCAAGCCTTGGCGGCGGTAATACTGCACAGAGAGAGAGAGAGAGAGAGAGAGAGAGAGAGAGAGAGAGAGAGAGAGAGAGAGGAGAGAGAGAGGCGAGAGGGAGAGAGAGTGAGAGAGAGGCGTTGAACGTCTTCCTTGCGCTGAACTCAGAAGCAATCTGAAGCGATCAAAGCTAAGTGCATTTTCGTTATTTTGTCCGTCTTTGTTTCACCTGAGGAAGACCTAAGAGGTCGAAACGCGTTGTGTGTTGTCTTGTGACTCTCGTTTGTCCACGTTTCTCTGGGCGGTTCGCTGACATTTATCTAAGATTTATGAAAAATGATAAATTAAACAAAAAAGAAACCATGCTTTAACAAGCTTATAACGACAAAACATGATTAACAATTTAAATATTACCTAGCAACCAAGGTTAGATCACAATTTAGGAATGATGTACATGAGAAGGGGGAAGGGGGGGGGGGGGGGTGAAGAAAGAAAAAGAAAAAGGAGAAAAAGAAAAAAAAAAAAAAAAAAAACACGAAAGAAACATGTGCGCACGTGTATGGGCTCAAACACTCAAACACACACACACACACACACCACACACACACACACACACACACACACACACACGCACACACACACACACACATACGCATGCGTGAAACTCACACGTACATACACGCACGCTAACGCGCACAAATACACACACAGAAACACACACACACAACACAATACAACACACCACACACACACACACACACACACACACACACACACACACACACACACACATAAACGCGCGCGCGCACAAGCGTCTGCATGCATTTCCGCATACATAATCACTTCAAATGCTCACCTCCTCCATATAAACACCATCTTATGCCACCAAACACCTACAGTACAAGTACATCATGAATTCAAGTCACATGAACATGCATAAGAGGACCCATCAGTTGAGGTTGATATACACTATGTTACTCAACATGTTTAGAGTTAACACTGTTCCATCAAATGTGCGTGGTATGCCTTCCTAAATGACAAAAGGCTTGGTTTGAATTTAATGTAGTCATGTATATCACTCCATAATCTGCTTCGATAAAATTAGTCAGCATGGCATGGCACGAATGATTCCTTCTAAATCCATTCTGATTTGGGTGAAATAAGTCATACTTTATAAATGGGATTGTAGACTGTGTTTGGTATGTTTTTCGAGAGGTTTAGACAGAGCAGATAGTATAGATATGAGTCTATAGTTAGAGAGGTCAGATAGGTCACCAGACTTAAGAACAGGCAAACCTTTAGCATCTTTGAAGGCTTGTGGATAATAACATTTTTCAATACATAAGTTATAAATGTATGTAAAACATTCAGAGATAAGGGTGCTGTTATCTTCACAATTTTACTCTCCAACCCATTCAAACCACGGGAACTCCACGGTTTTGATAATTAACACTTGATGCACTTCATGGACGCCTATGTATGGAAAATGGAGTTTATCAACGATATTTTTTTGACTCACAGAAAACCTTTTTAGTAGATGTAATCATTAGCGTGTGTGTTTTATCTTTATTGTTTCTCTCTGCTACGGCAGTAAAGTGTCTGTCCAGATATTCAACAGATAAACTGGACCGACAAAACAAGCAGATGACGGTGCTGATTTTCCCGGATAACTGATTTATAACCTCCAAACAGCTTTGAATCTTGTTTTGTTGAAATCAAATCACTAAAATAATCTTCCGCGCTGCTTCTTTTCATTTCAGTGATTTTTTATTCTTGATTTGCCTACAACCCATTCAAACCACGGGAACTCCACGGTTTTGATATAATTAACACTTGATGCACTTCATGGACGCCTATGTATGGAAAATGGAGTTTATCAACGATATTTTTTTTTGACTCACAGAAACCTTTTAGTAGATGTAAATCATTAGCGTGTGTGTTTATCTTTATTGTTCTCTCTGCTACGGCAGTAAAGTGTCTGTCCAGATATTCAACAGATAAAACTGGACGAAAAACAAGCAGATGACGGACGGTGCTGTTTTCCCGGATAACTGATTTATAACCTTCCAAACAGATTTTGAATCTTGTTTTGTTGAAATCAAATCACTAAAATAAATCTTCCGCGCTGCTCTTTTCATTTCAGTGATTTTATTCCATTGTTGCCTACATTTCTTGTCTTGCCCTGTTGTTTGTAATAAATTGTCACGAATTCTAATTAGCTTTTTTTGTGTGTCAAAAACGATGGTTTCTCGGTTAATCTAACACGTTTAGTCCGAAGCAAGACATACTTATTGAAAATAGGTACAAAAACCTTGTAGCAAGTAGTAAGTGCATCATCAGGATGATTGCATTGGAACACAAGAAAAATCTGCCATACATAAATCAGCCAGAAATTTTTCAGTGTGGAAGTGTTTATAGCTGCGAAACGATATACACTTATGAGTGCATCTGGGGATTTTAGTTCGTTTCTTTGACCATGTTATACACACTGAAAAATGATCACTAAGACCATAGACAAGGTGTAGCAGTCTCTACTACGTTGTTAGAATTAGTAACACAAATGTGATCAATTAACGTTTTTGTCAGTAATGTTGTCCGTGTAGGTACGAATTTATTGATTCAGTTAATTTGCACATTTCATAAGTTTGTTTCCATTTATTATGAGATTTGAATAAATCAATGTCAAATTCTCCAAGCAAGATTATTTCCATATAGAATAACTTAACACGTCTTCGAGCATTAGTTCAAAACGATCTAACCACTCGACTCTTTCTTCTGGGTTTTTTGTATAAGAAACCTATCAGGATTGGCTTTGCTCCTTTCAAGTGAATCTCTAGCATTCAATTCTATATTCATAAAACAAGTTTATCCGTCTATGTTTAACAGATCGGTGAATATAAGCCACCATACCCGTTTCTAGTTTTGCTGTAGCATCTCGTCTAATAAGGTTGTATCCTGGGATCGATCATACATTGTCAGAAATTGTACTAGATAATCGTGATTCAGAAGAACCAAAGACACGAAAACAGCCATTTGAATTGGATAGTATGGATGGCACATCTGAAAAATTTGTTCATTTAAGTGACATACATTGAGATAACCTATTTTGAACCCAGCTTTATGGAGCCACTCGGTGTGCTACCGTACCGTTATTGCCCATGACAAAATCAATGCAACGACGGATGATAATAAAGAGAGAAATAATACATACAAAGAAATGTGACACTCAGTAAAAACGATATGTAAGATTAAAGCGAAAAAGCTACCGGAAACAAACTGAGAAATACCAATTCTATCCAGCTGAGTTGAACCCAAGACTGAAAAGTGAGAGAAGAAGCAACCTGAACATTCACTCCAAGGCTAGACACAAAACTCAGCGAAAAAAAAATGTATTTCACCCCAGTATGCGAACTGTCCCTACGAGTAGAAACAAACTCGTGGAGAGTGTGGCAGCAGAGAGTCCTCAGAAGAGAAGCCCCCTTCAAGCAAGTGTTTCGGTCCTTATCTCCTGACACTAGGGGGGTTGGGCCACACCCGGTCATGACTCCGGATGTTCCTCTGCTGCCCCTTCTTTTTCCAATCTTGGGACGAGCCATGGCTGGGGATTCGAACCCATGACCCTGTGGACATGCTCATTTTACACTTAATGACTCACACTCTAACCACTGAGCCACTGGGACACCTGATATTTGGAGGAAACTTAAGCCATATGAAGTTCACTTTTGTTCCTCCTTGACCAGATCCAGCTGAACACCTCTCTGCCGCTTGTGCCATTGCTTTCAGGGCTCTGTTTTTTTCCCCTCCCTTCAACTGAGAGCTGTTCATGAGGCTGTATGCAGACGTTCCCACAAACCCCCTAGCTCCAATTTCTGCAGTGAGGACTTTGACCTGATAGCCTTCTCTCCTCAGGCTGTTTGCCAGATCAGCATACTTTTCAGTCTTGTAGATTTGAGCTGCCTCCATTCTGTTCTCATATGGCACCGTGAGCTCGATCATGATCAGCTGCTTGGTTGACTGAGAGTGGACTACTATGTCTGGTCTCATGCCACTCTTGCTGATGATCTCTGGGTGACTGTTCCATTCTGGGAGGTCTGCAGTGCACTCCCAGTCACCTGCCCCGTCCAGCAGACACTGCCTGCATGTTCCGAGAGTGGCACTTGTTCTTGGCCATGATTTGCTGCCTCCTGCCGTGAAGAATGTTGCGGGTGCTTTTGGAGTCCTGGTTGTTCCTTTTTGTGGTGGTGGTACTAGCCCAGACTACTTTACAATCTCTTTGAGCACTTGGTTATGCCTCCATGTGTACCTCCCTCCTTCCTGAGCCAGGGCTACTTTACATGAGCTTAGGACATGCTCCACTGTTTGTTTTTCATCGCGGAGGGGGCACGCAGGATCGTCTGTTTTTCCCCACTTCACCAGGTTCGCATTTGAGGGCAGAAGGTGATATATGCATCTGAGAATGAAGCTGATCCTGAGAGGGGCCATGTGTCAAATGTCATTCCAAGTGAGACTTCTTTGGAGTGCATTTTCCCACGTTGTCCATTGCCCTTGCTGGCTCTGCTGGACTGCGAGAACGCCTGTCACACATCAAACGAGTAATTGTTAAATATGGTACACCTCACGTATAAGAAAAAAAAAAAACAAGCATAAACAAAGTCTATCAGCATATACTTTGTTTACATGACCAAGAGGAGATTTATATAAAGTAGTCAAATGTTCAAATGCTCATGCGCAGAAGACCACAGCTACGTCCTTGCGGGTCCAACACAATTATCTACCGTCACATATCACCAGCATGTGTATGGAAAGACCATACATTATGGAGGTGATGGTCGCAGAGCTGGTGAAGATCATTGATGTCCAGGGTGGTATGCCAGCTGTGATACCAAAGACATGCTGGGCACACTGGTTAACAGGATTGTTAGTGGTGGGCCAACTAGGAATATTATAGATGGAGCCCGGCATTGTGTTTATGACATTGACAGGATCTGACACCGGAACTGTCTCTGGAAAAAGTTGTCTTCCACTGTGACCAGAGGTAGGTGAGGGTATAGGTCTGGACATCTGGGATATGGGAAATAAGGGATCATTTGACCCGAGATGGGAAGGGGTTAAGAGACTTTTGGGGAATGATGATGGGTTCAATGTCGGATAAATACCTCTAGTTTCGCCTGACTGGCTGTTTTGTTGGGATAAAGAAACCTCACACAGACCATCATTCGCCAGCTGATGTGGGGGTGAAGGCCGATGGATTTGGCCTTGTGATGCTGTACTCTTTTAACCACAGTCTGGTTATCGTTCGGGGGCGGGCAATAAAAGGGAAGTGGGATGAGGATGATAAGGGGGGGGGGGGGGGGGGGGGCACCAGCTTGTTGGGAATTTTAGGGATGGGGGCCACCAGCTTGTTGGGAGTTTTAGGGGATGGGAACCATCAGCTTCAGTGCTAGCCTGCAAAGTTCTTCTTGTGAATCTGGGTAAAACATGCGCCTTATGAGGAGGGCCATGGACGCCAATGGTTTATGAGAATCATGGAATTGGGGTGAATTACCAGTGTTGAATATATCGTTAGCTTTGGGACAGTGGAAGGTTTTCTGAATGTTATCATTTAATTGATCTTGGTTGAGATCAGCCAGTATGTCATACCGATTTTGAACAGGCACATCCTTGCTGTCGAAACCATATAGAACTGCCAGCACAGGCTGGGGCATACTGTCCTGACAAAGTTCACCAAGGGTCTCCTTTGGGGTTGTTGGACTGTTTGTCACGCCACCATTCATAATTGCATGTTAGGAAGGTGGACAGGAAACTGTGACACCACAAAACTCATCGTTTTGATTTTCATCAATAGTCTGGGTAGATGTGTATTTACTGAAGACATTGACTTTTTCTTAGTTAGTCGTACTTCTGACTGAAGTGTGCCAAGATGGGTTTTCAAGGAACTGGTTTTCTTTGATCAATTTGCAACTGTGGCATCGAGTTTGGAAATAATAGTTTTTAATTCATCAAGATTGGAGTGTAAAAATTTCATCTTTGTATCAATATGGAGTTTTAAATCATTTTTCAAAGAAATTTCTTAGCCTTCTAGTTTAAATATCAAATTAACATCACGATCAGTCCGATTATTTAACATGAACTCTAGGGCGTTTTCAATATTTGTAAGTTTTTCAGACGACGCATTTCTCAAGTGTTTAGTAGGAGGCAACGCCCATCTACGATAACGTTTTAGAACCAGGATAATTTGGCTGTTGATTTAACGCCTGTATGTCGCAGGGTTTGCACACATTGATCTCGGAAACAGGGTTTAGATTTTCATTCCCTAGAATTTGTTTTGTAAAGCCAAGGTCATCTCGTTGAGTTTCAAAGGAATCTTCAGTCAGATTATCCACCACAGCCAATGGAGATGTTTCAGAGAAGTCACCAACAAGATCTGGCACAACACTGCTGTCGATGACATCATCCTCTAGAGCTGGTTGGGAATAAGTGGGACAGGGTAATGAAATTTCGCTCTGGACGCTAAAAAAAATTGTTGTCACTACCTGTCAGAAAAGTTAAAGGCAGAGAGGTCAATACTGGTTTAGTGCACGTATGTCATTGCTTTTACAGTAATCTGAAACTGTCTCTTTCAGGGTTTCACATTCATTGTTGACCCATTTTTCACAGTCTGCACGCTGACACAGTTCCCTATTCCCTGCTGAGTGAAATAAAAAGTCAGTGTTATACGTTTTGATGTGCCACTAAAGACACGAATGACTGACTTAGCAAGACAGGAGGGTATGGGTTCACTGATCCACAGGGTAAGAGAAAGAGGATTTTCCTGATAGTTTTTTTTTTTTCTTTTCGATTACAATTGACTCTTTGGTTATACATGAGTAA
Source organism: Conus betulinus (assembly GCA_016801955.1). Lineage (NCBI taxonomy): Eukaryota > Metazoa > Mollusca > Gastropoda > Neogastropoda > Conidae > Conus > Conus betulinus. The sequence continues at coordinate 36,979 of JADBJO010003248.1, forward strand.
CGATAAAATAATGAATTTCTCCAGGCAAGAGGTTCGTTTTCAGGACAGGAAAACCTTTTCTGTAGAATGTCTAAGGTGGGTTTCAATTTGTTGTCGTGTACCACAGGAGAGGTATCCATTAAAATATATTCAAGAAAACATGTTTTTACAACACATGATCTACAAACAGCTGTTTACGGTTTCGGCCGACTCGGACACCGGACAACACGGAGAACAATCAGTGAAGCATGACACACTTGACACAACTGTGCAGTGTAGCTGACCGTGTCGGATCACGCAGCTCACCGAAACGACAAGCCTCACGTGCAAAATGAAGGTTACTTCATGCCTCGCTGCGGTCACGGTGAACAGTATTAAAGACAGATTTCTTTCGTTATTCAATTTAAACAAAATAATGTTAATTAAAGACCATTCTTTGTCTTTGGCAGCATAACAACCACACCGCAGTAATCACAAATCAGAAGTAAAGATCACTGCAGAAATAAAAGACAAGAAACGTCCTGTGACATAACAAACTTTGCA
>JADBJO010003248.1:42500-52500 GCA_016801955.1 Conus betulinus
TCAAAACTGGCCACAACAACTTTCTAGAAATAGAGTCAAATGCCTTTTCAAAGTCCACAAAGGCAACATACACATTTTCTGTTATACGCAAATTGTTTTTGGATGGCAGCAAATAAAGTAAAAATATGGTCAATCGTTGAATATCCCTTCTTAAATCCGGCCTGGTGCTCACCTGTAATATCATTCTGGCTAATCCATCTTGTAATCTGTTATTAATAATTGAACTATATAACTTGCTACTTACGTCACATAAAGAGATGCCTCTATATAGTTGTTCACGTCATTAACATTACCTTTCTTAAACAAAGGAATAATTATGGATTCTGTCCAGTTTTTCGGATAAATTCCATTTTCAAATAAATTGTTAAATAATGTTACGAGGAAATTAACAACAAACTCACCGGAATTTTTGAAAAACTCACTTATAAGTCCATCGGACCAGCAGACTTACCATTCTTGAGTTTTCTAATGGCTTGTAAAAAACTTCTTCTTTAGTTATTGGCCTATCAAGTATATTCTCATCATTGTTTTCAACGAAGATACCCTCCGTTCTCTCTATTTTCGTCTTTTTCTAGGACAGTTTTGAAATGATCAAACCATTCATTTACAGATATATCATTTGAAGGCTGGGATTTTCTTTTCGAAATCTTGTGTACTGTGTCCCAGAAATCCTTTTGACTTTTTACAGAATTTACCAATTCATTTACTAAATCGTTACGATCTTTTTTGTTTTCTTTTATTTAGATTTTTATATTCACGTCTCGCAATGCAAAGTCTTTTTCTAATCTTTACGTCTAACGTTTTTCTAAACCTTCTCAGCAAGCTTCGTAATTTACGTCGCGCTCGTCTACATTCATGATCAAACCAATCCTTCTCTTTGATTTTTCTATCTACCTGTATCTTTCTCTCCATGTGACTGGCTTGTTCTTTAACAATCTGATTAAACATGTTCAGAGATTCATTTACATTTCTATAGACAAGAGCTTCTGCGATTTCTAATTTCTGATGAACATGATGTGAATTCATGGCAAGAGTGAAACGTTCAGCATAGGTTTCTTTCCAACAATACTTAATCATAAATTGAGCATTTTCTATATTAGGCCTGCGACTAATACATTCCTTTTCTATTTGCATTTGAATACACAATAGAAGAGGTAAATGATCAGATTCAATTCTTTCAACAACCTTAATGTCAGACGGTCATACAAAAAATCAAACAAGTTTCCAGATGCTAAAAAGTAATCATTGACACTGCTTCCCCGTGTCTGAAATATACGTATAACGGCCTTCAAGGTCACCAAAACATACACCATTACAAATACATAGGTCCAAAACAGTGCACATGCTAAGTAATTTTTTTCCATATGAGTTGAATACAGTATCTTCGGAATATCTCTGTAGTTGACTATTTGTATCCTTAGTATGGTTGACATGGAGTTCGTAATCATGTAAAGTTTCAGGAAAGGTATTAGAAGTCCTAGCATTCATGTCACCACACATTAATACATCAACATCATCTAAACACAGTAATTTCTCTACAACACACTCCTCCAACATATCTATTCCGTTATCAAAACCGTACACTGAGTAATATGGAGCATTTTCTGGAGGTACATAAGCACAGACAAGCAGGACATCTTTATTTAGTCCTAAAAGATCTTTTTCCAACATAAACAATAGACAATACTTGTTGTCACAATCAATCAAGTAGATTAATGCAAGGGAGGAGAGATTTACGAATCAAAACCATAATGCCTCCGGAACATCTCCCTTGCGTTGCCAATTTTTACGGCTGGTTTGAAAAATATTTTATGATCATGAAAAATGTTATCATCAAAATTTTCTACAAACGTTTCTACTAACGATACAAAATCAAAGGAAGAAACAAAGTTAACAAAATCTGCATCATTCAGTTTTGATAACAGACCACACACATTCCAATGCAAAAATGATATGGTATTTACAGAAGTGTCTACGTTTCCAGAGTTTTCACTCAAACAACTGTCTCCATCCGCGCCACTTGCATAGCTTTCATCACCCGTTCGCTCAAGGTCATGGAGATTGTCATCCGTTTCTTTTGATTCCTTATTACTGTTTTTACACAACCCATCCGTTTTACTTTTGCTTTTATACTTACTTACATTTCCAACAATCATCACAAACTTACCATTTTCACAACCATCATCAGAGTATATTTCCTTACAATGAGTGTGTGAGATCCGTTATTTTCATCATCATTTTTAGATGTACAATTGTCAGGCAAACTCGCACAGTAAGCTTCGATTTCCATATGTTCCCCAGTCATGTTGTCACCCTTACAACCCATTTCACTCCCAGCGATATAGTCACCTGTCAAACGGTCATATTTGTCTGTTCTATCTACAGTCACATAGTCCGCAGTGTCAGTCTCACTTTCACCATCATTGACAGACACATTTCCTGTCGCATTGTCACATCTGCTTTCAGAACATTTCAAAATCTCACAACACATAGCACAATTATTTACAGTATTAGCATACGAGGTGGTATTTCTTTTAATATTTTCTTCATCATTATCATCAAGACTTACCATACAAGAAACACGATCATTTGACATATGATACATTACATGTTCATTTGACACACTGACACGGCCGATGCCATTCACATGGCGAAGTTGTTCAACGTTCGAGCAGCGCGTGCTCTGCACGGACACTTTGCACGCCGGTTTGAACTCGGCACAGTTCACTGACCCACTAACTCTTCGCGCTCGTGCATATTTTTCCCTGACATCATGAGGTGAACTTATATTTTTGATACCTGTTAAACCTTTTAAGCAGGACAATTTTAAATTACAAGGCCGGCCGTATCTTCATTTCAGCGGAACAAGATTATCGCTGCCATCTAGGCCATACTTAGTTCCTTCAATAACAAGATGGTCATAGATCATGAACACCTTTTTATTTTGGCTTCTGGCAGACTTCAGGTGTGGTGTTAGCTTTCTTCTAATCTCCCTCACTCTGAAAGAAAAGTCTTCACCAACAAAAAATCTGTGTATCCTTTAACTTCTTTTTAGCTCGCAAGATCATCTCTTTATCTTTATAAAAGGTACATCGCGCAATGATGGGGGAGTCTGACCTAGAGTTTAAGCGGTGTACACGATCAAATTCAACGTCTTTGGCAATCTCTAACTTGTCTGTGACCATGTCATGTACAAGCGTTTCACAGTCCTGCCAGGTCTCTCGTTCCCTGCGTGGAATGCCATGTATTATAATGTTATTTCGTTTGGAACGACCCTCCAGATCATCGACCTTTTTGTCCAGAGCTTCAACTTTCTGATTCAGTTTATTGTTTTCACATTTTAAATGTTCGTTTTCCTGTCTTAAATCAGAATTTTCAGTTTTGAGAGACATGATTTCTTCTTGAATGCTGCCCCACACTCCTTTCACCTCTTTCATATCTTCACTCATCTGGTCGCACTTACATTTCACATCGCTCATCATGGCCATCAAGTCCGTCAGGGTCGGATCCTTGGCGTGGGTAGATGCCGTGTCATACGTTGATCCTGTCCTGTCCACACTGTCCCTGCGCGCCGCACCAGTCCCTGAGCTGTCCAGGCGGGTCTGTCGTCTGCTGTCAGTAGTCTTCGGGCCAGGTCCAGGGTTGAGCTCCACATCCCCACACTGGTGAATTAAATTTCCGAAGTAGAGTAGGAAGAGGAGTACTCCTACCATGACACCGTCGGTACGGGATCTGGGCTTCAAAATGGCTACTCGCATTGAGGCAAGAAATCTGGACCGTTTTGCCATAAATGCTGCGAATATCAGCGCAAAGTGACCACACACTGGCCTAAATGTCAGCGGAACGGATGGACGTCACCAGACAATGACCAACACTGTGCTCTGCACAGAATCAGAGTAAATTGTATAACTGTGCAGAGCGCGTAAAGCGTGACTTGTCGACCGTCTCTCTGAGAGAAACACCCCCCGAGAGAGAGAGAGAGAGAGAGAGAGAGAGAGTGAGTATGTGTGTGGGTGTGTCTGACAGAGAGAGAGAGAGAGAGAGAGAGAGAGAGAGAGAGTTTCTTTCTCAAGTGTGACGTTTCCGTGGTCTTGTCAGCGGACTGTCTGGATTGGAAGCTTTCACGGTGCTCCTCTGACGACGAGTAATGGACAAGGCCAGTGATGTGTGATAGGTTGGGGTGGAATCAGGAACGGTGTGGATTAGAGGTGGATGACTGTATATTGTTGGAGGAGGGGTTAAGGTAGGAAAGAGGGAGGGGAAGCAGGAAGGCGGGAGAGGAGGGGTGGTGGTGGAGAGAGCAAACCCACTTCACATCAAGGGCGCACAACATAACTAATTGAACGCTATTCTCATTTTGTTTGATCCCTTTCTGAGCCAAAGCCCATATCAAATACTGTATTCATTATTCTTATCGCTGCTGCTCCATGCAAGTTGGGTTTTGAGGTGCAGTGATTTACATCTAAGACGGTCACGGTTCTCCACAGCTCTCTGCTCTCAGTCATGAGCAACAAAGTAGAGGTGATGTAACCAGTCCAGCCGTCCATATGATTTATTCAGTACTTCATCGATCTGCCTCTGGTGTAACAATGTACCTGGGCTTAGTGCCGTGTTGAAAATACCAGCTAGGTAGGATCATGGCTCTTCAGAACCGCAAGGAACGGTTCTTGTTTGTCTGGATATGCATGTATTTACACATGTGTGTGGTGCGTATTCTGCACGAGCATGTCACACGCCGATTTCAACTCAGCACAGTTCACTGACCCAATAAAAATCTTTGCGCTTGTGTGTTTTTACCCTGACAACATGCGGTGATCTTTCAATTATCATACCCAATGAACCTTCAAAAGCAGGAGAGTCTAAAATGACAGGACCGACCGGATCTTTATGTACGTGCTACCAGATTACCACTGCCATCCAGGCCATATTCAACTCCTTCAACAAGAAGGTGGTCATAGCTCATTGATACCTTTTTGTTTTGGTTTCTGACTGTCTGTAAGTGGGCGATAACTTTCTCCTAATCTCCCTCACTCTGAAAGAAATGAGCATCTTGCAAAAGTCTGAGAACCCTTCAACTTTTATTTCGCTTGCAAGATCCTCTCGGGCTGGGGGGGGGGGGGGGGGGGGGGGGGGGGGGGGGGGGGGGGGGGGGAAGCAGAGTGATTTCATACACATTGTTTTTCATGTGAGGGTTTGGGTTTGAGTAAACACCCAGTAGTTTCTCTGTAATCTGTGATGTAGACATGAAAACAGGGTCTTAATTTACCCGTTTTTTGAAAAAAAATCATAACTATATTTGCAAGTGACCAACTTGAAGCCAAAACGCAAAAATGAAGATATAATAGGTAGAAATCCCATAGAAGTGATTTATGTATAATACAAAAAAAGTTATAAGCATTTAAATTATTGGGTTGGGCGGTCATCTTGGATTGTTACCATGGAAACGGATAGAGTAAATTACATAACAAGACAATTTCTGGCTTTCTTAGTAAAAGTACTTTAAACAGCATGATTTATCATGATTTTGGGCCAAATTTTGGTTGCTATGTCTGGCCTTAAGCAAGGGGATGTTTGTAGTCCACTTTTGTTTTCTTTGTTCATAAATGAATTAGCAATGGAAATTATTCAACATGGAAAGCATGGTGTAACCTTTGACATTTTGGAGTTATTTGTGATGATTTTTGTCGACGAAATAGTCCTATTGTCTACAAGGGTCGCTGGACTGCAAAAACAGCTGAATAGATTGTATTCTGTGGCAGCCAAATTATAATTAAAAGTAAATATGAATAAGACCAATATTACTGTATTTCGTAAAGGTAGTTATTTGGCACGAAATGAGAGATGGATTTATGACGGTCAATATATTGCTGTAGTCGATGCATATAAGTATTTAGGAAGTTATTTCACAACCAGATTAAGTTTCCCTTTTGGATGCCAAGATATTACAAATAGGGCAAAGAGAGCAGTCACAGTTATACTTCACATTTTATATAAACTGAATTGTAATGCTTTTTCATTTTTCTCAAAGCTGTTTAACTCTCAGGTGCACCCAATCTTACAATATGGAGCAGAAATTTGGGCACTTGAGAAAAGCTTTGAAATAAAAATGTGCAGTAGTATGCTATGAAAAAATGTTTAAATGTAGATAATCGAACACCGAATGATTTAGTCTGTGGTGATCTGGGAAGATATCTGATTTATGTTAATTCGTCTTTGAAACGCGTTAAGTACTGGCTGAATATAGCAAGAACGGACGAAATTAAAATACCTTTTAAAGCCTATAAGATATTGTGAAATCTGGACTGTAATGGCAAGAAGACATGGGCTACCGACGTTCGTCACTGTATAAATTCATTTGGCTTTACTTATGTTTGTGATAATCAAGGCGTTGCAAATATCGCAGGCATCTTGAAATGTTTTAAACAAAGGATGACTGATTCTAGATGGCAGGACTGGCATGATCATATCTCAAGCAGTGACAAATTTGCGCAATACAGACTCTTCAAAACAACTAATGCGATAGAGCCATACATATAAATGGATATGAATAGATATATTAAGACTGCGCTCAGTAAGTTTAGATTTGATGTTCTAAGATAGCTTGTCACCGTTTCCGATACAGTACCGTGAGTGATAATGAACTAATATGTCGTTTATGTAACCTGGCCAAGGAAGATACCGTGAGTGGAACTAATATGTCGTTTATGTAACCTGGCCAAGGAAGATGAAATCCATTTCCTTTTTCGCTGTCCTGACCTTAGGATAAAATTCGTAAGCCAAAGTATTATTCTGACCCTTGTATTTTCAGAGTAAATTTACTCCTGGCGTCAAGAAATGAAGACGTTCTCTTCAATCTTGCTATGTACATTTAAAAAGCACGAAAGAGGTTACGTACTGTGTATTCCTAATAACTTTGTATGATGCATAATTATGTACTTGTTTTCTCTTGTCATATTTTTGTTTTGATATTATGTATATTGTGTGGGTACCACTCCCTCAATATGGGCTAAGGCCTTAAGAAGAATTAATATTCGCAGGGTAACGACGGGGGAGGGGGAAGAGGAGGGGGGGGGGGGAGGGAGAAGGGAAAAAAAAAAGAGGGAAATAAGGAGAGGGGGGAAGGAGGGGAGGGGAGGGGAGGGGAAGAGGGGAGGAAGGAAAGATAAAAGAAAAGAAGAGAGAGAAGAAGAGGGGAGAGGTGGTGGGAAGGAGAGAGTGGGGGGGGGGAGGGGGGGGGAGGGTGGGAGTCGAGAGAGGGCGCTTGCCATCGAACTAGTGGGATTTTCACCTATTTTTCAATACCCCGAGTTTGCTACAACGCCCGGCTCGACGCCCCCCCCCACTTCTCCGGTTCCCTCCCCTTTTTTTTTTTTTGTGTTTGTTGATTGCCCCACCCTCCTCCCTTCTTTCCGCAAAAAACTTCCCCTGCCATTTCGGCGTAACATCGTCTTTCTTATCCTTTCTTTTTTTCAGTCCTAAGCGTTTTTTCGGCGGATCATAGTTCCTTGCCAAGCCCCGGCTGTCCCTGTCACATGAAGGAAGTTTGTTCTCCCGTCGACTCGCCGTAGTTAGTTGTTACCTTCCCGCTTTTTCTATTTTCGGTTTTTCTCCTCGTTTTTGGTTTTTTTTTTCCTCTTTTTTGTTTTTTGTGGGAAAGAGTCTTATGTGTTGACTTTCTTGATGTTAGTTACGTGATGACGCCGTTTTCCGCGCGCTTCTGCCGAAGCGACCCGCCCCGCATTTCCACCTCTTATTTCACACCGGGTGATTGCTTTATACCGAACTTTTTTCCCGGGCTTTTTCTATCCGGGCCCCCTCACCATTGACACCTCAGGCTCCGTGCCGAGATGCCCCTTCCCCCCTTTTTTTTCTTTCTGAGTGACGCCTGGGAGATCGATGGTCCTTTTTTCTTTTGCCTTGTTTTTTTTTTCCCTCCCTTTGGCTTTTTGTGTGGAAGCTTTGCCGTTCCCCCTCTAGTTGCAATTCTTTTTTTTCGTTTTTTTTTAACCCCTCGCCGCGCTCTATCTATATTGTCGCTTGTTGTTTTGTTTTTTTTTTTGTTTTTTTCAGGTCCCCTTTTTAAGCTTCAGTTACCCCCCCCTCTTCCCCTTCGCCCCCCGCCCTTTTTTTTTCGTCCCGGCTCCTCACGCTTCGCGTTTTTCCTCCCTTTGTGTGGCCTTTTTGCTTTTTCACGTCGTCTCACGCCTTTTTTTATTTTTTACTGCCACTTCTGTGAGATGGCTCGTTTTTCCTTTTCTTTTTTTTTCTTTTCCCAGTTTTTTTTTTTTTTTGTTGCTTTTTTTGACATTCCAGTCTTTTTCAGCCTTTCTCCCTCTCTAGTGTAGCCTCTGCCGGAGGTGAGAGGACGTCCCAGTTTGCCGCCCCTCCCCGCCCAGGATGAACTATCTTCTTCTCTTTTTTTGACATCCCCCGTTCTTGTCCCCCCCCCCCTCTCCCCCTTTTCACCCCACGTTATCCCGCTTTCTTGTTTGTTACCCATTCTTAGTGCCCTTTATCTTCCTTGGTTTTGTCACGCTGGCCCCATCTCCCCTGTAATTGCCTGTGTTTCTTCTCCCTTTCAGTATGTCCTTGCTACTGTATTGTTTCCGTACCTGTAGGGAGAATACCTTTCCTCCCTTCTTCCCCCCGATTTTTGCTCGTTTTTGGTTTTTGTTTTTTGTTTTTTTTTTTTTTCTACTTCCGGTTGCATTCGTTTTCTTTTTGAGGCGGATGTGTTTGGTTTTTTGGGAGAGGAGAGACACATTCACGAGACCCCGCCCCCAAAGAACACCACTGAAAAGAAAATTGGAAGAAAAAACCAGCAAAAAAACACCAGCCCAACCGCATTTGGTCCCCCCCCAGACCGACACCAAACAAAACCAGTGACAATACCCCGTTCGCAACGATTTTTTCATTTTTAGAAAATATACCATACCACGAGACAGATAATCACACAACAAGATCACATAGTACCCCAAATGCAGAAACACATGCTAAACAGAGAAGAAAGGAAAAAAAAAGGGGGGGGGGCCGTCCCCCGGGTTTTTAATGTCGAAGGGTGTTAGAGCGTACATCCTATTTTGTTCACGCCCTCCGTCCTTGCTTGTTGTTGCTCTCCATTTCTGGATGTTTACTCTCCTCTCCATGATTTCCTGCTTCCTTTTGAAGTCGCCATTCTGATTTATACCTCGGTTTCCCCTACCTAGTACCCATAAGCCCATCCCTATTTACGAGTTCTTTCTCTGTTCGTCCCTTTTCGTATCCTCCCGCATCCCTCTAGGCCTTTCCCGACTTGTTTTTCCCCCGCGAGGGCGTGATCCCTTTTTGTGATGTCGAGCGCGAGATGCTGCTGCTGGCTGCTGTGAGCTGCTGTGTGCCGAGGCTGCTGCTGCATTGAGTTTGTGGTTTCTGCTGCTCTCGTGTGAATGTGGGGTGATGAGTCAAGGAGTTGTCCCAGCTCCGGCCACTGCTTTTTTTTTTCTTAACGGCTCTTCCCCGCTGAGGGGACTCCCTCCGCCACCACCCCGCGCCCTGCCCCTCCCCCCCCTTTTCCCCAAACACCATCTATGTGAGGGTCACCAACTTCATTAAAACGTTGATGGTGTTCTCCCTTCCCCATTGAAGCGTTAGCAGCCTTCAAGTCACCTAAAACTGAGTGTCAACGGACTACCCAAACTGATGAACCAGCAATTCCAAGAATACCGAATCGGTCCCACAGAAGAATTGACATTCCCTGGACACTTGACCAACCCTAGGACAGTAACTCGAGCGCTCACGCTTCTGTTGTTATCTGACAGAGAGAGGATGACGACGAGAGGGAAGCGTTTTGTGTTTTGGGGGGTGGTGTGTTTTTTTTTGCTGATAGAGAGCGAGGTGGTTGTTTTTTTTTGTTTCGTTTTTTTCTGAGACGCGCCGCCACCACTAGACTTTTGGGTTCCTGCGCGTGGCAGCGATGCGATTTTTGCCCGAGACAGCAGAGAGTCTATGTTCCGACCGGCCG
>JADBJO010003248.1:60000-70000 GCA_016801955.1 Conus betulinus
TGCATGTGCATCAACTTGTCAAATCAACAACAATGCACAGTAGTCCAGATTGCAGGCGCATCAATAAACGTTATCTTTCACTCTCTCTCTCTCTCTCTCTCTCTCTCTCTCTCTCTCTCTCTCCCCTCCCCCCCCCCCCCCCCCCCCCCTCTCTCTCTCTGTCCCCACGTCCTTCTCTCTCCGGCTGGCTCCAGTTCTTTGTCTGTCAGTGCTTTAGTCAGCTGATACTATTTACAGCACAGTTTGAAAGTCAACATCTGTCAGTTTCAATGCTGGTTCATGAGGTGATTCCGCCTTGACCAAACACGCCTAGACCCAATCATGACAGACATGCTCAAGTATTTTGCTTGTTTACATTTTGTTATGGGCAGTCCTAACATTGAAAGTCCTGAAACCACTCTTTTATGAACTATGCCTAGTGAACCTATTACAAGAACAACCACTTTCGTGCTAAATCCGGCATCACTAAGAGCATAGCAAAGAGGCATGTACTTTTGAAATTTGCCCTCATAGCATGTTTGTATGAATGCGTCAAATGGGTTTGAAACCTCGATGACGAATGCCACCGAGTTTCGATGGTCGATGAAGCATAGATCAGGTTTCAGCCTTGGCAGATCTTCAACACCGTTTATAGAGACAGGCCTATTTTGAAAAAAAACATCCACAAAATCCGTCGCAATGCATTTCTGTAGCTCCTTTCTGATGATCTCAACGCATCTGTCGTGTCTTTGTGTGTAGAGGCCCCTCAGTTGACGACATCCATTCAAGGCATGGGAATTTGTGTCAGAACGAAACCCGCACAAAGCACACTCTCTCCGGTAAGTATCAGGATAGTAGATGTTGTTCACTGCATTGGTCTCCAGCAGCTGTAGACGTCCCTTGCTGATGACCTGGTTATTTGGTCATTGACGTTGGTGTTGGTGAGGTGTCCTATGGAGTGGGTCATTGCCGCATCCGGAATTGCAACCCGGATGATTCTCCCTTGTTGTTGCAGCTGCTGAAAATGGTGCGTATCCTTGTCCATTTGCATTCTTTTGATTGCGCTGTACAATTGTTTAGAATTACTGTAGCGCATTTGAACTACTCCATCCTCAGAAGCTGGGAGTACTACTCCGAAACTGTCGCTGATTTCATCGAATTCCAGCCTTAGATCCAGTCGCACACACAGCTCATGGAGCTCAACGAAGGAAGACCGTGTGACCAGTTGACCTTACTGCCTTTCCTTAACTTCCCTTCGGAGTCTGTGGCATATCCTCCAAAATTGCTGTCGTCTGGATCTGCGTGTGAGGCACTCTTCTCTTTTCCATGTGGAGATGGAAACTGTTGCGCGCTACCATTCTGACATGTTGGTCATCACTGTTGAGAACAGAGATCAGGAATGAGATGCGTTTGGCGTAGTACATGGTACTTGGTTTCAACAGACCAAGGCCGCCTTTTTTTCGGGGAAGGAACATGTGCGCTCGATTGGTAGAAGAAATTTAGCTTGAGATGAATGCGAACAAAATCAACTATCTTATCTTCCAGAGTCTTCAGAAGCTTTTCTGTGAATTTTGAATTGCTGTAATAAAAGCTCATTTTGAAGAAGCCATGACGTTTACAGCATCAATTTCTCTTGCACAATGGTAAAGGTGAAAGCGAAATTTTTTCTAGCGTTCTTTCGAATTCCTCGCTCGCCTGTGCTAGTTGCTCTTTCTCAGAAGTTCCAGCCAGATTTGTTTGAATCCAAGATACTGGTACGGCTCATCTTTTCCATACATCGGGTATCTTCCCCTTGTAGCGTCACGTGGACGTTCTCAGTCACATCTGTAGAAGCCCAGTTGTTTCCTGTGCGTTGTGCATGAACGGTGGCACACTTTCTGTGTTTCACTTCCATTCCGGTGTAATGCAGGAAGGTTTCCGTCTTATTTATCATTTCTTGTAAGCTCTCCTCACAGCGAGCACTGGCACATACATCATCCATGTATGCCTGACATGGAGAAGGCATTGAAGCTGGTGTGAACGGCTGCTCCATCCACCGAATCCACGGGTCCAACGCCTGAATGAAGACAACAGCTGACCATGGGCAGCCTTGCACAATGCCACGATGCCTGGTATCCTGGGCGTGGACGTGTCTCCCGTCTGCACCTGGAATGTAGAGTTGGTGTAGATATCCGCCGTCACGTCGATGATGTGCTGGGGGTAGCCGGCGCTCTGCATCGCATCCAACATCACTCTGTGATCAATGCTGCCCATAGGCGTCCTTGATGTCAACGAAAGTAGTGTAGAACTGACTTGATACATGCTTGAAGTTCTCAATTGCGGCTTTCAAGCAGAATACGTGTTCTTGAAGGCCGTTTCTGGGACAGACCCCTTCTGTTTTGATGACAGCCTTCCGGTCGAAACAATCCATGGTAAAGCCTCCTTTGCACTAACTTCATGTAGATCTTGTACAAAAAGACGTCAACAAGGAAATAGGTCTCCAATCACCAGGCTGCATCACATTCCTTCTTTTTTGGGAAGTAAAGTGATCGTGGCATGTTTCCAATCAGTGGGAATTCTTTTGTTTCTCCAGCAAATGTTGAATATTGCCGTCAAAGGTAATGACAGACGTTGCAGATGTTTTTTTCAGAAAAGAATATTCAACTCCATCATATCCAGGCGCTGTGTTATTCTTCAGCGATTTCACCACAGATATCACTTCGTCCTCGGTGAACGGGTCCAACTGCAGCTCTTCTTCAGGAGGAAGAGGAGCGATGTTGACAGGCCAGGGCGGAGGGGGGGGAGCGGATATTCCAATACCTTTTCACTCTTCTGCTGAAAAAAACGCCGTCAACACGTTCACTTCAATGGGGGACAAGTGGGTCGTGCTTCTGATCTGCTGTCGTTCTTGATGATCTCAATGGCACGTTTCTGATTATCTAACCAAAGCTGCGTTAGTTCATGCTTTTCCACGCTCCGCGCACTATGTTGATCCTGTCTTTCACGCATATGTCTAAAGTGTTTCCTAAGACTTGGGAAGATGGTGTGATCAATGTAGTGAAGAGCTTTTTCGATTTTCTGCCGCAACTCATCTTTCTCCGATCCATACTGAATTTGTTCGGCGATTTGAATGGGAAACTTGTTAACAGCTCTCCAGATAAATCTCAGAACGCGAAGTTCTAAATCTGGAGCTTGTGACGCCTCTTCGTTTGGCGTCATAGTAGGGTTGACGTCACGCTGCGCTTCCAGAAAAAGCGGGAGGACGTTCTGAACTTTGCCTAGGAGACGAAGCCACGGTCGAAAATCCCCGTGAGCAAACTTGACGGCATCTGCATGCTTCGTTCGGATAGACTCACGAAACAGCCGCTCGATTCGTTCGAAGTCTGCCCACTGGGCGTCGTGGCTGCTCCTTCAAAGGGCGCCCATGTCTCCAGGTTGGCAAAGTCCAGTGGCACTGTGTGTTGACCCGTTGGCAGGGGCTGCTCATGGTCGTTGACTGGGTCTACCACACGCCGAATCACTCCACTCCGAAGCGCAGCTCTGACTGAAGCTTCGCTTCAGCAATAATGGCCAGGCGCCTTGCATTGCTGGACTGACTGTGTTATCGAGGACAGTGACCACGGATGGACGGCAGACAGCAAATTCAAGCAGAGCGACGTGAAGGCACAGCCGCTCTGGTCGCCATTGTCTGATACATTCATGCACTTATACATACACATACACATATATACATGCGTGCATGCATGCAGGCAGACATACACACATACGCACACACACACACATGCATACATACGCAGTTACATACATACATACATGCATACATACATACATACATACAGACAGACACACAGACACACAGACAGACAGACACACAGACTGACATGTATGTATGTATGTATGTATGCATGTATGCATGCATGTATGCATACATACATACATACATACATACATACATACATACATACATACATATAAGACAATACAGGAGAAATTATGTTGAAACCAGTAGCTAATTCACACACACACACACACACACACACACACACACACACACACACACACACACACACACACACACACACACACACACGCGCGCGCGCGCGCGCGCGCGCGCGCACACACACACACACCTCCACCTCTCTCTCTCTCTCTCTCTCTCTCTTCCTCGGTCTCTCTCTCTCTTTGTGTCTCTCTGTCTCTGTCTGTCTGTCTGTCTCTCATTCTTTTTTTTTTCTCTGACGCTCTCACTTTTTCCCTGTCTGTCTGTCTGTCTCTGTCTCTCTGTCTTTGTCTCTCTCTTCTCTGTCAGTCTGTGTGTCTGTCTGTCTGTGTGTCTGTGTGTGTCTGTCTGTCTGTCTGTCTGTCTGTCTGTCTGTCTGTCTCTCTCTCTCTCTCTCTCTCTCTCTCTCTCTCTCCCAAATACCCGTACTCCCATTCCGCACAAGGAGTAAACGAGTTTGGGGGGTAAGCTATTAGGAGCAGACGTGTTCACTTCACTCAATTACTGGTTTCTTTCATCCCACTTCCCAGACATTTTTTTCCACCCCTCCTTCCTTCCTTTAGTTTACTGACAGTTGCATTCACATGTCGTATGAGATCTTGACCCCATGGAAAAGTAACAGGGAGACAGAAAAGAAGGAATTTACCCGGACTAGTTTGGAGAAAGTTAATGAACAGAGAGATCCTATTCCAAATTTAATTTTGTCATAGATCAGCACTATATTTACATTTAGAGGAATCTTTAGAATATTATTGAATTACTAATCACTTGAATTTATTACAAGATTTGTCTAACATCACCACATGTGAAAAGATTTAGAAAAAGAGTGGGTTAGTTATCGCCAAGGACACAGACAAATAAAGTACAGGACAAAACAATGCATTTCGACCTCTTGGGTCTTCTTCAGGCAAAGAGAAACAACATAGAGGACAGTGAAAACGAAGAACGAGAAATCACTTATCTTCTCATATTCGGCGCAAAACCAAAATGTCCACTGTCCTGAATGTTATTTGTCTTTGTCTGAAGAGACCCAAGAGGTGGAAATGCATTGTTTTGTCCTGTACTTTATTTGTCTGTGTCCTTGGCGGTCACTAACCCCTCTTTTTTCTAAATTTTGCTTCATTTTCCGCCTTCAGTCACTCTGTTTTGAAACAATGTGAAAAGACGTTGACTCCAGGAAAGGAAGTGGTGGATACAGTAAACATCCCCCCCCCCCCCCTTTTTTTTTTTTCCCCCTCTCATTGCCTCCGTCCACCGTTACCCATATGTGTCCTCGTTGTGGTGGTACTGCTGTGCCTAAAACAAGGTGGTGATAGTGTATGTATGAAAGAGGTGGAAAACATTAACAATATCTGGAATTTACACATTCCATATGAGTTGAATCAATTACTTTGGCTTTGACCCACTGCTTTAAACGATCATCAGACGATGAGTGTCGGAGATCTGAGATTAAGGAAACAAGTTGTCAAACTTCTGCGCGGTGTCTTGTGGCAGAACACAACCTCAAAATCTGCTGGGTTACAACAGAATGATGGTGTTACACGAGCAGCATACAGGGTCATGGCTGAAGAATGTTTTCCCCAACTCATGCTGTGGTTCTTGTTAATAGTACCTCTTCTTCAAATAGGCTGTCATTCTAGACAAAAACAAGCTCAGTGGTACAGCAACTCTTCACAGTCAGACGTTTGAAGTTTGAATCCAGCGAGCGTCAACTATAAGGCTGCCAGTTTTGAAGCCTGTCTTAACGTACAGGAGTTATCCACACAGAGCTAGAGAAACTAGGGCCCCTGTCCTGGGAAGGTTATCTCTGCATGCCACATTTCCATTGGCAGACGTTGATGTTAATCATAATTACTTAGAGAAGCCCACTTCTATGGATGTTAAAGCTGGATTTCATCCTACTTTAAAAGCTAATCCGCTTTCGCATGATTTTAGATTCCAAGAGAACACACAAAATTCCTGACCTCAAAACTCTGGGATACTACATTACACAAGAATCTCAACCCACTGCAAGAAACGTGACCAAAAAGGAATGTGACTTTCGGACTACGATATATCTCTTTAAGCCTTGGTAAAACGGTGTTTGAAATGGCAATGTTCAGTAAACAATGAATGCTAATATGGCTCTACCAGTATGCTTAGAGAGATGGATCTCTCTCTCTCTCTCTCTCTCTCTCTCTCTCTCTCTCTCTCTCTCTCTCTCTCTCTCTCTCTCTCTCTCTCTCTCTCTCTCTCTCTAAAGACCATAAGGTTGATGGTGATATTTGGAGGCATTTCTTCCATGATTTTAACCCGTCTCTTGTAACGCTTCCTGATCAGAAGTATTTCCCATAATTGGGCACTAAGTGCTCTGCATCAGGTCACATTTTCCCGGCGCAATAACGAAAGCTTAAAAAAAACTACTCATTTCACCCTGATGCTTGAAAAGGATTTCAAGTTTTCTTTCGGATTTTATTGTTATGTTCTGCCAGTTCTCCAAAGCGATTATGTCACGCATCCTTATAGAATGGACCTTGACACACACACACACACACACACACACACACACACACACACACACACACACACACACACACACGCACGCACACACACACCACACCCACACACCACACACACACACACACACACACACACACACACACACACATACACGGATGATTACAGTCACATGCTGCATTTTTGTTATTTTTTTTGTTATACTTTCCAGCACCATACAGTGTTTTTCACATATCACATGGGTAAACAGGTCGCAGTCTGAAAAAAGTTACTTCGACACACACAACTAACAACAAAAACAGTATACGACGTGACAACTGAACTGTTGACATTCAAGACGGCTACACAACACAGCCATGCTACACATTTACTGGCCACACACAAACACACACACACAATCAAACATAAAAATGAAAACACAAAAAGCCTCATATGCAATCAGTAACATGCTGGATACTTGATATAATGTTGTCAAGAAGAGAGAAACATTTTTCAAAGTATTGACACATACAGAGTGCTAAAGGTTGATTGCACATGCGGTTAGGCTGTAGGAAGCTCTACGCCACCACATATAAGTTCTACACGGCAGAAGGCCACAAGTCATGGTCCGAAACTGCTGTGATATCAAGAGCATGGAAACAGGGTTTACTGGATGGAGCAGATTACTGGGAATGCACGGTAGACTTTCCAGATGGGAGAACCATCCCGGCAATCAAGAAGTGTGTCATTAGACTGGATATTGTTCTCCATTCAGGTTTATCAAAACAAATTATTCTCATCGAACTCACTGTGTCATACGAAAACGGATTGGAGCAAGCGCGCCGCTAAAAGACTGAGATTGTATGTTAGTCTAGCGAGCAGCTTGAGGGAATCCGGCTTACAGGGCCGGGTCTTCGCCGTAGAAAGTTGGTGCCAGGGGTTTTGTAGGCTCATCAGCCTATGACCTCATGAAACAGCTCCACATTTCCTGTAAGAAGAGGACCAGAACCCTGATGGCAATGGAAGGCAGCCGACAAGAGTTCCAGTTGGATCTGGTTTAGAACAAAAGTGAACTTGAAAAGTCCTAAATTTCCCAACTTAGAACAGACATCCGTTAATATTAGCAGTGAAATAAGGCATCGGTCTTAAAAGGCACGCCTTGAGATGCCCACCCATCCAAAAGTTGCGGGTTCGAATCCCGGCTGCGCCATGAAAAAAAAAAAGGCGAGCAGTAGAAGGGCATCTGGGAGTCATGACCTGGATGCTGCCCGGCCCCCTCAGAGTGTAAGGAGTTCAGGGCTGACACGTTTGTCTGAAGAGGTTCCTTCTCTGAAGACCTGCTGTCCAGCTCTCCCTAGAGTGTCTTCCTACTACATACCAATTTTCAAAAAGAGAGAAACATATTTCAAATGGTATGTAAAGTGCTTATGTATGTTAGGGGAAAGTACACGGAGTGGCAAGAAGGGGGGTGGTGGTGGGGGTGGGGGGTGTGATGCTCCAGAATGTTTCATTTACAGTACTCTCATGAAGTATGAAGGAACACGCAACATTATCAATTTGTCACATCCCTAGATCGATTTAAGGAGTGTCAGCGAAAGCAAAAATTGAAACTGAATGATTTTTTAGTTCTGCTTGTGGCAGAAAATGCCTTTTACCACGAATTGACCCCCACACTAGTAGCTCATTACCTGTAGTGTGATTTCGCCAGTCCCGATTTATCTGTCATTTCGTTGGAGGCAATACCAATATGGGCAAAAAGGCACTGCAAAAATGAAAGCAGTTGCTGGCGCTGTATGTTTGTATACTTTTCACTTTTTACACTAGTCGCAGATTTAAAAAAAACAGCATGTCATAATTCTGATCAGAAGAAAGTGTGCTTTTTCCAAACACAGATGATCACAAAAGCAGCAAAACAACAAAAGAAAAATGAGTAAACGAGAGCGGTAGAAAGGTTGTTATTTGTACACAATTGTCTGAGGGCTGGGGAAGCTTTGTATCGTAAGAGCTTCCGGTATCCCCGTGCAGATGCATGCTGCATTACAAAAAGTAAGAAACAAAACAATCAAGCAAAAAAAAAAACAAAACAATCAAGCAAAAAACAGAGTTGCTTTTCTGACAAAATGTTCAAGACACAGAGGCAGCAGGGCTGTGTGTGAGATGGTGTGCATGGTTCAGACTGTAGAGACAGCACCGTAAAACGGAGAGACTCCGCTCCCACTTTCACATCCAACGCTGTTCAGTGCGAAGAAAAATAATAAAGTTCGTCGGCAGAACAAACATCAGCATGAAAAGGAGCCAAATCATTGATCACTACATATGATCTCACCATCTGTCTGAAATTACTGAATAGGAACAGATGTTAACTCAAAAAAAAATTAAAAAAAAAAAAAAAAAACTGTGGACCATCTTGATGATATTTACCATTACTAGTAGGTCACCGTGGAATACAGGAGTTATCCCTGGGATGCGAAAGAGGAATAAATACAGAAATATCTCCAGTTTACACGCTTCATGTGAGTTAAACTTCCTGCTGCCATTGGATAAACTGTGTTGCTTAACGACCATCAAACTCTGGGTGTGAGACGTAAAACAGCAGTGGTGAGCTGCTGTACGTGTTAGCATTCGTGGTTCCTGCCACATTGCCTTGTTCTTTTCGCTTGTTATCTTAACGTGTTGTCTTTTAGATGATGTCAGTGAATTGATGGATATGCTCTCTCTCCCCATTTTCACGGATGGTTATTTTCTGTCTGATATATCATCTGTGGTGTACAGGGATGTTAAATCTGAACATTATGACCAGTCAGGCAATACTATGATACCAACCATCTCAAATCAGCATGAGATGATCCCCAGCAACAGGACCGGAGGAGACTGGTGTTGTCGCTTCCCCAGGTGGACTTGTCACCGGGACTGAATAGTTACTGTCCACATAATTCTGGGTATGCGACGGTGCGCAATCTCCTCCGCCACATCCAGAAAATGTGTCTAAAGAGTAAGACTGAGAAATGAGGATAAAGGTACATTTGAGGCTATAGCAGGGACATTTGAATTTATGAAGACTGGGTTACTATTGGTGTAAGAAAGGTGAGTGAAATAAGTGAAGTTTAGTACAGTGCGTCATTTCTGACTTTTTTCTTTCCGCACAGCTTCTCCTGCTCCTCTGGGATAGCTGGGAGAGTCTTTCAAATTATCTCTACTCTCTACTTTTTTTTCTCTCTCTCTGGGATACTTTCCTTCATGTGTCCATCTCTTTTCTTCTATTCCTTTTTACCTCTCCAGTCATTAATAATCTCCTCCTCTGGCGACCCACCCCACTGCACCTTAAGGAGTTCCTCTCATCCACGTCTGGTGGTCGTAAGAAAGGGTTCTGTGCCGGCTGCACACCGGCCATTCGTACTTTACCCATTCATACCTTTTAAAGAGTGAAGAAGCTCCGTGGTGCATTCCATGTCATGTGCCACTACAATGAAACATGTTCTTTTAGAGTGTTGGGACTTGCATGATGTGAGACACAAACATTTTACAGCAGATTCCATGAAAACCTCGTTCAGAGACGTTCCGCCTGAC
>JADBJO010003248.1:75000-77500 GCA_016801955.1 Conus betulinus
TGATGGGTCTTGAAATGAGCAGAACTCTCAGTCTCGCTATCAGTTTTTCCCTCTTCATCCTTCATAGGATTACTTTTAACTTTAGGATCAACAATGATTTCACAAATTTGTCTTTCTTTACCTCTACCCGTCTTGCTTACTGAGAGGTTCTGGAATTAATAAGGCCCAACGCATTCGCTCAAATTACCAGTTGGAGGGGATAGTGGGTTATCATAAATGCTCTTTTGGGGATTTACATTTTCAAACTCACGGCATCAAATTCTTTTCAGAGTACATCTGTCTTGTTCTGGCAAATGGTTTGCACATGTCACTCTATCCCTTTTTCATGACCCACATCTGAAGTTTAGGTGTTAAAAAGGGATAGGCGGATGGTCTGGAGGTCGGAGTGTGCCTGATGTAATGGGAGATAATCTGTGGTTCGATGATCTACATAAATTTCATTTTGTTTCGTTCGTCGATGTGATTTTTAGGTCCACTGACTTGAAAAAAAAAATCAAACTGAAAAATGAGTAAACAAAGCAAACAAGCACACACAGACATAAAAAGTATAACACAATTCATTCCTTCAAAAATCAATTGTTGTCTCTCTATCTATCTATCTATCTATCTATCTATCTATCTATCTATCTATCTATCTATCTATCTATCTATCACTTACCACTCTACGACTTTCCCTTGCACTTCCATCCAACTCACTTTCTCTTTCTTTCTCTCTTTCTCTGTACCTCTCTCAATGCCCCCCCCCCCCACCCCCCGCCCCACTCCCCACCTCCTCCTCTCTCTCTCTCTCTCTCTCTCTCTCTCTCTCTCTCTCTCTCTCTCTCTCTCTCTCATATGTACAGCCGGTATTATGTACCATTTGAAAATGCTGGACTGTTGCTTAGCTGGCTCTTCAGATCAATCTGCACTAGATCTTCAACACGAGAATATTTTTTTCTTTTTTTCATTGATTTTTTTAAAAAATTTTCCATACATAATTGAAAATGACAATATAGGAGACCGTACAAACAAAAGCAACGAAAAAAAAAAATTATTGAATGAGAAGGGCACTACAAGTAAACATCTAGACAGAAATGAACTGTAGCTTAATACTAGATGGACAAGAGTCTCTAGTTACATTGTAGTATTCCTGGTGACAGGCATGCATATTTATACATCTCATACACATTACAAGTATGGCAAAAGAACAAGTAACGGCACGATGGGTTTGCTAGCTTGTTGCTTATCTATTCAAAAAGTTTTTTTGAAATAAAACCATTTTGCCTGTTATATCTCATATTTGTTAAAAGAAATATACTTTTCAGTTTCATATTTAATCGTCAAGAAGGATTTAAAGTTAATATAGAGTGGTACAGTTTCCACCGTTTTATATTTGAAGATGAAAAATTTTTGCAAGGATTATAATGTAATTAAGGACATGACTTTAACGACATTGACTTTGTATTATTTTCATATCCAAATAGCACAAACGTTTCGTTAAGTAAAAGGTTAAAGCTGTTTTCTGTGCTGGAGTTGATACATGCTACTATCCCCAAAAACGTTTTACATGTGGACATCCCCATACACGTGACTAATACTGTCCCTCTCACATTTTTACAGACAGAACAATCCTCAGAGTTAACAACATTCATGTTTGCAAGGATGACGTTAGTTGCTATTATTCGGTGCAGAATTCTTATTTGGAACCATTTCAGTTTGATTTCTTGTATTTTCTTGGTCTTGATGAAAATATTTTTCCAGTTAAGCTCTCTTTTCATTTTTTCATTCCATCTTTTACATTTTTGGGTTCTAATTTGTCCTTTCAGCATATCATCATAAAACTTCGTTCCTTTTGGGATGGAATATATCAATTGAAGTGTTTTGTGAGTCAATGGCAATGGAATCGTTACTGTCAAGGGTTAATCCTGTCTTGTTGAAATAGCAACGTATAGCACTGACACATCCATTATAAGTGACAAATCGACGTTAGCACCATGCTTTTGTTTAAACTGATTCATAGTCAAAAAGGTTCCATCATCATCTAACAAATCTCTAATCAGAAAAAAATACCCTTGTCAGCCCATCTCTTGTAGTAAATGATTCATTGACCTATCCTAATATTTATGTTATAGAAAATAGTTTCCAAAAGCAAATAACTTGTTGTTTCAATGTTTACCTTTAAGCTAAATATCTTATATGCTTCGAAGGCATTGATCCAAAAATTGCTTAACATGGGTGTCTCAGCAGGTATTGATGGGCCCAATAAATCTAACTTAGCTATGTTCGGATAAGCATTAAAAATGAAGAACCAGAGAAACGGAAGGCTGCCGTGCTGAAACCCTGGTAGCCAAACACTTCCAAGCCAACAACCACTCCATGGCGGACATGAGGGTTATTGCAATAGAACAGTGCCACTCCAAGAATGCGTGCAAACGCAAAGTCAGGGAACGATTGTGGAGCCACAAACTGAAAACAAATTACCCTGACGGCCTAAATGTATGGGACTAGAGCTCAGGTGGTG
>JADBJO010003248.1:82500-90000 GCA_016801955.1 Conus betulinus
CAGTCCAGAAAGGTGGCATTCCAGGCGTGGCTGGCTGTGTAGAACACGCCACAATGATCTGGGACGCAATCCAAAGAGCAAAAACGGAAAAGAGAGACCTGGACGTAGTGTGGCTTGATCTGGCAAACGCATATGGATCTGTACCCTATGGGATGATACAGCTGGCTCTTGAGATGTACCATGTGCCAAAGAACATCCGCGACATGCTCAAGAGTACTTCAATGGCTTCTCAATGCGGTTCCCCACCAAGGAGTACACAACAGATTGGATCAACTTGCAAGTGGGCATTGCTATGGGCTGTGCAATGTCCCCAATACTGTTCGTGTTGGCAATGGAAGTTATCTTGTAAGCAGCAACAAGCAACGCAAGACAAACAGACCTTGGCGACGGATACAAGATGCCCCCTCTCAAGGCCTTCAAGGATGACGCTACAGTGATTCATCCAGAGAAGACGAGACAGTCAGAGAGGACGAGACATGTCATCCAGAATGAAGTTCAAGCCAAAGAAATCACGGAGTCCCTCACTGAGGAAAGGAAAAAGTGGCCGAATCTGTGGTCTTCAGTGTTGCCAACCAGGCCATTCCAATAGTCACAGAAGAGCCAGTCAAGAGCCTTGGAAGATGGTATGATGGTACCCTGAAAGACCAAAAAAGAGCAAAAGAAACCAAACAGATGTCGGAAGAAGGCTTGGAGACCATTGACCAGTGTGGGCTCCCTGGGCAAATAGAAGGTCTGGTGTCTGCAGTTCATGCTGATACCAAAACTCCTATGGCCTCTGATGATATACGACATCTGCACCAGCATAGTGGAGGCAATGGAAGCCAAAATCAACAAGTTCACACAGGAAATGGCTTGGTGTCCCACCCTGTCTGACTGACATAGCGCTGTACTGTCGCCAAGCAAAGCTGAAACTACCACTGAAATCCATCCTGGAGGAGTACAAAGCAGGGAAGATCAGACTTCAAAGCATGCTGGAGGACTCAGGAGACAAGGTGGTAGAAGCAATCAAGCCCCAGCTGAAGACAGGCAGAAAATGGAAAGTTCAAGAGGCGATGGACTCTGCAAAAGAAAGTCTCAAGATAAGAGAAATAACAGGACACATACAGACCAACAGACAAGGACTGGGGGTTGACCAAAACTGCAAGGTGGTCATATAGGCAAAGGAAAAGCCAAAAGAGACATGATGATTCAGGAGATGAGAAAAGAAGAAGACCAAAAAAAGACTCCAAAAAGCAGTCCAGCAGAGCCAGCAGGGGCAATGGACAACGTGGGAGAATGCACTCCAAAGAAGTCTCACTTGGAATGACATTTGGCACATGGCCCCTCTCAGGATCAGCTTCATTCTCAGATCTGCATATGATCTTCTGCCCTCAAATGCAAACCTGGTGTGATTGGGGGAAAAACAGACGATCCTGCGTGCCCCCTCTGCCATGAAAAAACAAACAGTGGAGCATGTCTTAAGCTCATGTAAAGTAGTCCTGGCTCAAGGAAGGTACACATGGAGGCACAACCAAGTGCTCAAAGAGATTGTACAAGCAGACTGGGCTAGTACCAACACCACAAAAGGGAAAATCAGGACTCCAAAAGCACCCGCAACATTCTTCACGGCAGAGGAGGCAGCAAATTATGGCCAAGAACAACAGTGCCACTCGGACCATGCAGGCAGAGTCTGCTGGACGGGGCAGATGATTGGGAGTGTACTGCAGACCTCCCAGAATGGAAGAGTCACTCAGAGATCATCAGCAAGAGTGGCATGAGACCAGACATAGTAGTCCACTCTCAGCCAACCAAGCAGCTGATCATGATCGAGCTCACGGTGCCATATGAGAACAGAATGGAGGCAGCTCAAATCTACAAGACTGAAAAGTATGCTGATCTGGCAAACAGCCTGAGGAGAGAAAGCTATCAGGTCAAAGTCCTCACTGCAGAAATTGGAGCTAGGAGGTTTGTAGGGAACGTCTGCATACAGCCTCATGAAACAGCTCTCAGTTGAAGGGAGGGAAAAAACCAGAGCCCCTGAAAGCAATGGCAGAAGCGGCAGAGAGGTGTTCAAGCTGGATCTGGTCAAGGAGGAACAAAAGTGAACTTCATAAGGCTTAGATTTCGCTACAAATATCAGGTACCCCAGTGGCTCAGTGGTTAGAGTGCGGGTCATTAAGTGGAAAATGAGCATGTCCAGAGGGTCATGGGTTCGAATCCCAGCCATGGCTCGTCCCAAGATGGGGAAAAAAAAAAAAAAAAAAAAGGGGCAGCAGAGGGACATCCGGAGTCATGAACCGGGTGTAGCCCAACCCCCCCCCCCCCCACCCCCACCCCAGAGTGTCAGGAGATAAGGGCCGAAACACTCGCTTGAAGGGGGCTTCTCTTCTGAGGACTCTCTGCTGTCACGCTCTCCACGAGTTTCTTTCTACCGTGCTTAAAATATTTTCGTATTAACAAAATCATTACCGCGAAGTCAGGGCATTTCTCTTATTAAAATAATACACGAAGTACATATATCTCTCTCTCTCTCTCTCTCTCTCTCTCTCTCTCTCTCTCTCTCTAGTACAACAACTGTAGTGTCAGTTTACCAAGTTTGAAATTGATCGTGTCTTAAAAGTTTATTTCTACACAGTCCTACATCAAAACCCAACCTCACAGCCATCTCTTTCTTACCGCCTACCTCCCTCCCTCCTACCCGCCTTCATCTCTCTCTCTCTCTCTCTCTCTCTCTCTCTCTCTGAGTGCCAGACGGGTCGATTTTCTGTTTTGCTGATTTCAGTTATTTTCCTACGAGGGACGGGAGTATGGGGACTATATTGGGATGAAAAGCTATTGGGAATAATGTACTGTTTTCCTTCTCCCCTGTGATCCGAAAGTTCCGTCGGTGCTAGACTAATCTTTGCATCCACTAAGACCAGTAGCTTCTGAATGGTAACTTTCCCTTCCAACTGCGGCGAAACTTTGACGTCCACTTCCCTTAACTTGATTACGCTGGCCTGCATCATGTAAACATGGTCAGCTGGACCCATTTCAGATTTCCTTATGTCCCGCTAAGATTGAGATCGGGAAAATAACATTCAGGAGAGAATGTATGAGTGTCTGGCAATCTTTACTGGGTTTTTCAATCTTGCATGCTGTTCTGTTATTTCAAATGGAACAGACAGACAGACAGACAGACAGACAGACAGACAGACAGACAGAGTCACATCTGCAAAAGTAAATATAAATACCTGAGTGGGAGAAGAGAGTGTATGTATGGCGATCGGTCGTGGGGTTTGGAGAGAGCCGTTTTGAATCTCATATGTGTATGTGACATAGATGAGAAGAGAGAGATGGAGAGAGAGAGAGAGAGAGAGAGAGAGAGAGAGAGAGAGAGAGAGAGAGAGAGAGAGAGAGAGAGAGAGAGAGCGATATTCAAACATTCATTATTGTTATGTGTGAAAACAAACGAGGAAGAAGATATGCGAAAAGTAGAAAGCCTATTAATGAAACATGAGTTGAAAAGCAAAAAAAAAAAAAAACTACCGCGCGCGCGCGCGCGCGCACGCACACACACACACACACACACACACACACACACACACACACACACACACACACACACACACGCACACACACACATACACACACATATGCGCGCGCGAGCGCGCGCGCGAGCGCGCGAGCGCGCGCGCACGCACGTACGTACGCATGCACGCACGCACGCACACAGAATTATGCTGAATGACAGACAAAAACACTGCAATAAATCCGAACATATATGCCCTATGATATGGTCATACACGACATCTACTATTGCCTCATTGGAACTACTTGGCAATTTTGCTCTCACTGACGTGGACATGCACACATTTGCGTTGTACTTCTAGAAATATCACTTGTAATCTAGTTAAAGGAATATCTCTGTCTCTGTCTCTGTCTGTCTGTCTGTCTGTTTCTCTCTCTCTCTCTCTCTCCTCCTCTCTCTCTCTCTCTCTTCACACACACACACACACATACACGCACGCATGCACGCACGCACGCACGCACGCACGCGCGCGCGCGCGCGCACACACACACACACACACACATTGGAAGAGTTCCTCTGTTATCTGCGGTCGCAGAATCGGCACCCACACTCTACTATGAATTACATAGAGCATTTCTTGCCCTCTGTGGTCAACATGAAGCTTCAGTGTTGCTAGACTGACATTTGCATCCATAACGCGAGTAGTTCCTGAATGGTGACTTTTCCTTCCAAGAGCGGCAGGATTCTGCCTTCCACTTCCATAACTTAATTACCATGGCCCCGATCACAAAAGTGGGCAGCTAAACTGGTTTCAGATTTTCCATGTACCGCTAGGGTTGAAATGAGGAAAATGACATTTAGAGGAGACTGTAATTCCAAGTGTAAGAGAGACAGACAGACAGACAGACAGACAGACAGACAGACAGACATACAGACAGACAGACACAGAGACAGCATCTAAAACTGCATGTGGAACTATTTCTAGAGCTGACAGACAAGCACTACAGGAACGTGACTGCACTGATTTTGTCTGCTGATAAGTAACCGCTGTCAATTTGCATGGGATGAGTTCCCGGTGTTAGTTTATTACGGTTTTCTCATCATGCGCTGGCCGGCTGTAAATCTGTAATTATTGACGTTTATGCATTTTGTAAGATTTATTGCAAATCAAACCTCTCTTCTCTTTTCGGAATTAAGTGTCTGCGGAGACATGTGATCTCAAGAAGTTTTTGATAAAAAAAGAACAATCAAGAAGTTTAGGAACACCTGGGCAACACTGATTGAAGCTAGCTTAACGAATGAATATCGAAATGAGGGGAGGATCAGCAGCGAAAGAATTAGAGGAGTGATTACTGGTGAGTAGAAGGGGAATGAGGTGGGATAGTCTGACAAGCAGGCAGACCAGCCAACGGTTAGATAATAAACATATGAAAGCTAACCGATTTCAGAACTGATGGATATACACAACAGTGAAATTGACTGCGCCGCCTTGCTAGGCTGATGAAATCGTATGTGAGTCAGTATTCCACTCCCCATGAGTCAGTATTCTACTCCCCATGAATCAGTATTCTACCCCCCATGTCAGTATTCTACTCCCCATGAGTCAGTATTCTACTCCCCATGAGTCAGTATTCTACTCCCCATGAGTCAGTATTCTACTCCCCACGAGTCAGTATTCTACTCCCCCGAGTCAGTATTCTACTCTCTCGCTCTCTCTCTCTCTCTCTCTCTCTCTCTCTCAGAGCGGCGGCAGACGACTCTGTCAGGCGCAATTGTTTGCTATGCTGACACTATTTATTTTCTGGAAAGGGGGATGAAGACTGTGTAGAGAATGAAAGCTACCAGGAATCATGTACAGCTTTACTTGTTTTCTGGGCTAGTAACGAACTTCTGTTGGTGTCAGATTGCCATTTGCTTCCACTAACGTCAGTAGTTTTGTGAACGGTCACTTTTTTCCAACTGCAGTAAAACTTTGGCGCCCACTTCAATAACTTAATTACACCGGTCTGTGCAGTGGGAAGTAAATGGACAGCTAAATCCATTTTAGAACGCCCTTGTACCACCAAGCCTGGAATGTCGAAAATAAGGTTACTAGAGACTGTGTTACAGCAACCGATAAAAGTACTTCCAAGTCTGGCATGCCCTTCTGTAATTGAGAGAGAGAGAGAGAGAGAGAGAGAGAGAGAGAGAGAGAGAGAGAGAGAGAGAGAGAGAGAGAGAGAGGCCGATGGGGAGTAGAATACTGACTCATGGGGAGTAGAGAAGTCTTTCGGCTGTTTAGTAAAAGTCTGCTGGATGAGGATGTTTTGCTATCAGTTATGTTCTTCAGATCCCAGTCTTTTACCAACGAGAAGGTGGCTTGTGATAGCAGGCAGCAGCCGTGTCTTACACTATTCTACACATGGAATAAATCAGACAGTTTTCCATTGTCTATAACTTGACAGGTAGACTTGTCATACAGTTGATGGATGAGGTGATACATTTTGGTGGAAAACAGCAAAAGTACATAGACTTCCAGACTGACGTCCCTGTCAACACTGTTAAAGGCCTTTTCGAAGTCCATAAAGACTGTGTGCATGACAGACTGCCATCTCAATGACTGCTCGATTATCACTTGCAATGTTGCTGTCTGGCCTTTGCATGATCTTTCTTGTCAAAAACTCGCCTGCTCTTGGAGTCGTTTATTAAAGGCTTTCTGTAGTCTCCCGAGCATAAGTCTTGCAAGGATCTTGCTGGGAGCTAATAATAGAAGCATGATTGCTCTCCCGTTGTTGCAGGAGAGATCACCTTCGTTAAGTAGCTTTACCAGTTTTTGATTAATCTATAACTTCTTTCCTAGACTTTCTAATGGGTGAAGCTTCTCAGATGAAGCTTATAAATGTTGTGCTTCACGTGGTCTGCTATCTGAGCCTGCTGCTTTGCCTGTTTTGGAGGGGACAGATTGCCGTGGTGACTTCAGACTGGTTTGAAGGGAAGGTATTGACGTCTAAAGGCTGTGTTGCTGGCGGTATGTATCGAGCCTTAAAACAAACCTCATCTAAACAAGTCAGTGAACAGTTTGTACTGGGCGTTCTCACTGATGATGAATGAATATGGCAATTTTGTATCAATCACCTTTGCAAACAAATCAGCCTTAAACCAATAAATATAAACATTATGTTGATGTTCATAATGGGAAGTTTTTCAGCTCTCTGTCTTGATCATGTTAACCATACATTTTCAGTTTGGGGTGTGGTGAATGATAAATAATTAAAAGATTTAACCCTTCGCTTAGCAGAGAAGCTGACCTGATCATTTTCGACAAGTCTATCAACTACGAAAAGACTAACAACATGTAAATAGTCCCTATACAGAAGTAACTAACCCACAATAGATGGTATTCATATTCAAAATCCGTACAGATATGACACAACCATCCCTTGCTAGCCAATTCAAATGGCAGCAAAACGATGTAATTCTGCTAATTACATTTTACTGCTGTACGCATGGTTAAATCGAAAAAAATACATACTTTGGAACCATCTTTTCTTTTACTCTCTCTCTCTCTCTCTCTCTCTCTCTCTCTCTCTCTCTCTCTCTCTCTCTCTCTCTCTCTCTCTCTCTCTTTCTTTGGGGGGTGGGTGGGCGGGGGTGGGGGGTGGTGGAGAGGGGTGAGAAGGGCGGTGGTCGACTTCCGCTTGCAAAATGTAAGCAGTGTCTGTCAGTTGCTCTGACACTGAAGTTGGTATTTTCAGGTCCAAGGCCGTGTGTACAGTCGTCGAGATGTCAACGGTGCCGATCTCTTGCCAAGCAGTGTGTGGTGCTTTTGTGTTTATTTTTGTTGCTTTTTTGTATCATCAATCAGTATAAAAAGCCTCTGCGTTTTGTCGGACATTGAAAATTCGAAGATGGCAGGACGGTGTCACAGTGGGTGTGATCCTGCCGTTTCTGTTCCATGGACTTTTAACTCCAGCGTTGTGTGGACATGGAACTGATCCCAGGACCCAGAACAGGCAGCGATGGCACGAAGG
>JADBJO010003248.1:97500-105000 GCA_016801955.1 Conus betulinus
GGGTAATATCATACGGATGTCGCCAGACAGGATTTTATTCCAAATTAAGATGCAGCACGGTGGTTTCTGTGGCTTCCGTCTGTCTGAGGTTTTGAAATACTCACAGCTCTCATTTGTGTGGACTTCACCTGGAAACAGCGTCTTGTGACATCCCTCTGCCTCACGGGTCTGTAGCACATAGAAGGTAGCACACAGGGTGGGAATGGATAGACGCTGAGGATAAGTGGAGAGATAAGGGTTTCAGATAAGGAAAAAAGTAGATATGAGAATAGGTAGCGTAATTTCTCACCAAACATAACGAAAAAGAACAAAAATGAATATATACTTAAATGAATGAATATGAATAATGAATAAATAAAAAAAAAAAAAAAAAAAAAAAAAAAACAAAAAACACACACCACGAGGTCAGGCAGAAAAACGCACACACTCACGTACGCACGCATGCGCGCACACGCATATCCACACACACACATACACGCGCGCGCGCGTTTGTACGCACACACGCTCACACTAATAACAGGGATGAGAATCTCAGTGTCAATTTGAAGAGAAGATGGATTATTTTGGTTAGACGAACAAGTACAAAGATTGGAAAGTAAAACAAACCTGCTTAAGAGAGATAGTTTATGCAGACCAACAAACAGGAACATGGAAAAACAAGCAAACCTGCTGAGACAGTGAAATGAAGGAAAACGTTATTTCGTGGCAGGAAGAAGCTTTAAGAGACAGCGAACACAAAGACAGACAGACAGACAGACTATCCGACACAGCATTAAGACAACCTGACGTCTGAAAATAGGGCACGAGGACTGCCAGCATAACGACGGAGGAAGATGAGGGAAGCAGAAAGAAGCTGTCACCATATGCCCGAGATGTCATTATTGGGCACGACAGGGTTATGGGCGCATTTCGCGCTTGTTGTCAGGTTTTTTCTCCCGACACGCGCACAGAGAGAGAGAGAGAGAGAGAGAGAGAGAGAGAGAGAGAGAGAGAGAGAGAGAGAAGAGAGAGAGAGAGAGAGAGAGATGCTCTCATGTAAGCGCGCGGCCACACACACACACACACACACACACACATACACACACGCACACACACACACACACACACACACACACACACACACACACACACACACACACACACACACACACACGTCATGGATACACATGAGTTGCACATGTTCTCCAAAATACGAAAATAATGTACTTAAAAAAATTGTTTATTTTTTTGCTTCTACTTTTTCTATTATCATTGTTATTTTACGTCGTCATCGTGGTCGTCGTCATAGTCATTACAATTATTATCATTACTATTGTTGTTATTATCATTGCTGTTATTGTTTTGTATTTTAGTAGTTTACCATTGGTGGTAGTCTATAAGCGCCTGAACACACAATGCGTTAACTGGGCACAGGTGACCTTGCACCCCCCCCCCCCCACCCGCCAACCCCCCGCGTGCGCGTTCGTGTGTGGGTGCGTATGTGTGTGTGTGTGTGTGTGTGTGTGTGTGTGTGTGTGTGTGTGTGTGTGTGTGTGTGTGTGTGTGTGATAGATCCTCCTCCTTTCGGAAGGGGAAAAAAACAGCAACAAAACATCAACAACTCACAAGTAAACATCAGTTGATAATAATAATAATAATAATAATAATTATTATTATAATAGTAGTAGTAGTAATAATAATATAATAATAATAATGATGATGATGATGATGATGATGATAATAGTTATAGTAGAAGTCGGTGACTGACATGATCATGAAATCACCTGGTGTCAGTTATCGTTATCATTGTTCAAGGGGAGGCCTCCCCATGCCACCATTCGAGACGATGAAATTTGCTGATCATCTGGCCGAAGGAGAAAAAAAAAGAACATGTTCAGTTCATCCATCCACCACACTGATCTACTTCCCAAAACTCAACATTGGAAATGGGGCGGGAGAACTAGATCACATCAACAGATAATTAACTTGACAGAGAGAGAAGGGCAACAGGAAGAAGAAGAAGAAAAAAAAAACGAACTTTTTTTTCAGCATTTGTGCCATAAAATAAAAGTTCGGCGGTCGTGACTTGACTACGGAGAAGAATGGTTCCGGATGGGAGGGTCTGAGGGAACGTAGTCGTGTTCATCTTATCCATCGATCCACACACAAAGAAATAGTGAAAAGGAGGGGGATAGGGATGGGAGGATGGGAGTTGGGTAATTAAAAAAGAACAGGGAAAGGGAAACGAAAAAAAAAAATGAATCGGGGGGGGGGGGGGGGGGGGGGGGGGGGGGGGGGGGGGGGGGTGTCAGTGTTTGGAGCGGAAGTTCGGTAGAGATTGCAGAGGCGTACAGTAGAGTGAGAGGCGGGGGAATTGTCACTGACGGAGACACGGAGAAAGAACACAGACACTGTGAGAGACAGAGTATGAGACACAGGGAGGACCACTGTTCAATGTGATGTTCAGAGCGTACTGCGCTTTATAAGCTAATCTAAAATGAATAAGTAAATAAACAGATGAATATAAAGAAATAGATAAATAAATTAATAAAGGGGAGGGGGTAGGACCGAGTATTTAGACAAAAGGGGTTTGCGCCTTAGGTTTAAAAAATAAGTCTGGAAAGATACAACAGTCGTGTACTAAACTAAGTAGCCTAGAGTTCTTTGATGAAATGGAGACCTCATCATCGATTTTTTTTTTTTCGTCTTCCTAATCAATGTATCATACAAGCCCCTGATTTAGTTTCAATCTCTTTTCAGACTTGTTTTCTGTTTTCTCGAACTGCTACTACTACAACTTCTTCTCTCTCTCTCTCTCTCTCTCTCTCTCTCTCTCTCTCTCTCTCTCTCTCTGTAGTCTGATTTTCTCCCTCGTTGGTCAAAGGCATTGCGTGATGATCAGCGCCCGAGGCTCAGTTCCATCGATCATCTCTCTCTCTCTCTCTCTCTCTGTGTCTCTCTCTCTCGGTGTGTGTGTGTGTCTGTGTGTGTGTGTGTGTGTGTGTGTGTGTGTGTGTGTGTGTGTGTGCGTGCGTGCGTGCGTGCGTGTGCGTGTGTGCTTGTGGGAAGGCCCAAAACGGGACCCCGTGTTGTTGGCTGCAGCCATAGCGAAAAGCATGCTCACCACCTTCTGTTTTCTCAATACTGACATAAGCATTGAAATGAGATTTAAAAAAAAAAAAAAGGGAGGGATGAACGCAGATTTAATTTAACTGTAGTTCCTTATATGAATAAACAGCAATTATTTACACACAATTGTACGCATACACACTCGCAAATGCTCACATTCACGGTGTGTTTTTGTTTTTGGGGGGGGGGGGAGAGGGAGAGGAGAGAGAGAGAGAGAGGAGAGAGAGAGAGAGAGAGAGAGAGAGAAGGAAGTTGTCAGTGTTGATCGTTTGGATGAAATGCAGACCAAGGTCCCGCACACAACATGCACTTAACGCAAGCAAAGCGCCCCAAGGGAGTGTGTCAGTCAACATCCTGTAGAAAAAATCCCGTTTGATAGGAGAAGGAAATGCACGCACACAGACAGAGAGGAAAAACAAAACGGCTGGTGCTGTACTTTGGTAGCATGCTTGCTCAATCCGAATGTCAAACCTAAATATCTGCTGTAAAGGGCAAGTTGCACAGTATACGTTACCATGTGTTGATTTGTGTAGCTGCCAAAGGAACAGAAATAAAAGCTAGGAAGTCGAGACAACACACAGTGACACCCTGACAAACGGACGCACAGACAGATAAGAGTCAAGCCGACTCAAGCGCAAAGGCAACAAATGAAAACTATGTACACAGGCCAGAGGCACTGATCTGGGCCTATATAGCTAGCGGTACAAGGAAGACAATCCCTGTTCACAGGCCAGAGGCACTGATCTGGGCCTATATAGCTAGCGGTACAAGGAAGACAATCCCTGTTCACAGGCCAGAGGCACTGATCTGGGCCAATATAGCTAGCGGTACAAGGAAGACAATCCCTGTTCACAGGCCAGAGGCACTGATCTGGGCCAATATAGCTAGCGGTACAAAGGAAGACAATCCCTGTTACAAAAAACATTCATTTATGTCCATCGATGCAGTAAACTTGTGCTTTCGCCAAATGATGGCTTGTCTCATTAAAAAAAAAAGTATCTCTCTGATTATTTACATTTCTTTTCAAAGGAAAAAATTAATACCAATGCCCCCCCCCCCTGCTCTCTCTCTCTCTCTCTCTCTCTCTCTCTCTCTCTCTCTCTCTCTCTCTCTCTCTCTCTCCTCGCGCGCGCGCGCGCGCGCACAGACAGACAGACACACACACACACATCTCACTGATTTAAACAATTTTAGACCAATATCTTCGTCGAAATCACTCATGCCACACGGCCTTGACACGCCTCTGTGATACATGGGTATCAGCCATCAACGAAAGAAAACTCACTGGAACTGTTTTTTTCTCGATTTTAAGAAAGCTTTGATCTAGTAGACCACAACAACATATTAAAAAAAAAATTACTGCATATGTTCAAAATCCGGCAGTAGTCACCTTCTTTCAGTCATATCTTGAAAACAGGACCCAGCGTGTTTACATAAACGGTACTTATTCTTCTGAAGGAATAGTGAGCTGTGGTGTTCCGCAAGGCTCTGTCCTTGGACCTCTTCTCTTCTGTATTTTCATAAATGACCTACCGATGCACATATCTCACAATGATGTCATCTGTGATCTGTTCGCTGACGATAGCTCTCTTCACTGTAGTGATACAAACATCATATCTGTACAAATATCGTTACAACAAAGTATAACGGATGTCTTAGAATGGGTGCAACCAAAACCGAATGGTCCTTAATCCGCACAAAACAAAATGTATGGTCCTAACATCGAGACAGAAACATCAACGACAGCATCTTATGTTGAGCCTAAAAATGAATGAAACCTTGATCGAGCAGGTTACCGAACATCGTGTCTTAGGCGTGATCATCGATGAGAATTTTAAATGGCAATCACATATAAATCATGTTTGCAAACAGTTGGCTCGCATTTGTTTTTACTCCATAAACTCAGTTATTATGTTGAACCACACATCCGGAAATTATTTTTTGAAGCCCATTGCCTTTCTCACATCAACTATGCGTCCACTGTCTGGAGTGGTGCCGGTGAACATCACATAAAAAAGATCAACTCTATGTATAGACGGGGAATTAAGCTGATTCTTCCCGACAAGTCTCTATCGACCACGAGCAAATTCGCAAAACTAATGATGTTACCACTGCAGAGCCAACTGACCTATAATAAAGCAGTACTAATGTTTAAAGTCCATGCAAACATGGCGCCAACATATCTTGCTGAGTTTATCCAAATGGCAACAATGCGATATGATTCAAATAATTACATTTTTACCACGTGTCCGCATTGATTTGTTCAAATCTAGTTTTGCATTTTTTTGGTCCATCTGTGTGGAACTCTCTTCCTCCGTCTGCCAAAAACATGTCAATCACTGCCGTCCTTCAAATCAGCAATACTTAAAACATTTACTTGAACAATAAATCTAACCTTTTGACCATAGTCTCAACGCCCTACTTTTATGCTTGCCTCTGTATTAGCTAATGAAATGTGTGCGTGCGTGCGTGCGTGTGTGTGTGTGTGTGTACGTGTGTGTGGTGTGGGTGGGTGGGTGTGGGAGTGCGCGTGCGTGCGTGTATGTGTGTGTGCGTGTGCGTGCATGTGAACGCGCGCGCGCGCGTACGTGTCTGATTGTGTTTGTGTGTATTTTTTTTTTTTTTTTTTTTTTTTTATTCTCATTATTATTTATTATTATTACTATTGTTATTGTTATATTATAATATTGCTATATTCTTCATTGTTTCTGCCATTATTAATATGTGCAGTTTGTCTAGTTGAATGTTGTAGAATAGCAAGGACAGATTGGAAGAATAGGCATTCCCTATGATTTATTTTTTGCATCAGATCGTTTCATTGTATTTGCTACGTGCTGTGTATTAAACAAGCTTTGGCGGAAACTAAAACATTTTTTTTTTAAACGGAGAACTCACTGTGCCGCCAAATGAAGGAACAAACAAATGACAAAACAAACACTCTGTAGTTTGTCCTCTTTGGTCTTCTTTAGGCAAGACAAACAATATTCAAGATAATGGAAAGAAAGGACAGTCATTTATATCCTCAAACTGGGCGCAAAATATATGTGAGATAAGTGACTGATCGTTCGTCCTTCGTTTTCATTGTCTTTGATGTCGTCTGTCTATTTATATCCTCAAGCCGGGCACAAAATATGTATGAGATAGTGACTGATTGTTCGTCGTTCGTTTTCATTGCCTTTAATGTTGCCTGCCTTGCCTGAAAAAAAGACCAAAGAGATCGAAGAGCACAGTTTTTGTTTTATGATTTGTTTTATTCTTTCGTTTAGCGGCACAGCGATTTCATTTTTAACAGCTACCTGTGCTGCGTGACAGTCAAAAGCTCCGTAGACCCGGACTCTGGCGTGGAGATCATCAGGAGAGAATGCGTCGCTGTTTCGGGCTCTTCCTCTCGACAGCTATAATGACGCACCGAGCCCCCTCACCGATGTGAGGTCTCCTTGCCAGTTTGACTGTATGCCTTTTCTGTCAACCGTCAGGACTCGCACCAGCTTGTGTCCTCTCTCTTTCAGCCAGATCCAATGACTTGCTTTCTCAACAGTCTCCTGAAGGGCTTTTGTCATGGCTTCCCTTCTTCGGACCAAGTCCAGCCACTCTCATCCACTTCCTGACGCTAGTCGCGATGAAACCTCTGCAGCCAACTTCGACTGGGAAATGAATCGCTTTCCATCCCGCTTCTTCGCAATCTTCAACAAGAGTCTCATAGCGATTTTCTTTCCGCTCGTGTGCCTCGCTGATATTGTCTTCGTGAGGCACAGTGAGTTCCACCATGTGCACCTCTTTCTCTTCCTCACTCCATATATCACCAGGTCTGGCTTCTTCGTTGTTGGGATGGGGAAGAATCTTTTGCAGCCCTCTAGATCTGCTGCTACCTCCCATTGACCACCGCTCTGACCTTCTGTGGCTTCACTTGCCCTCTTTCTGTCAGGAACCTTGCCTCCTTGCGGCACAAACTCGATCTTGCCCAGTCCGCGTTTCTGCGGCCTAGGGGCGTATTTCCCCTCTTCCACCTGTTCCTTTGCCATCTTGGTGAACACTTTGAGCACCTCGTTGTGTCTCCAGGTGTATCTGTTCAGAGCCAGGTGGCAGTTTGAGAGGATGTGCTTCATGGTTCCTCATTTGCCGCACCTGCACTTGCCATCTTCCTAGACCTTCCATCTGACTAGGTTCACTGGCGAAGGCAGAACGTCATAGGTGGACCGGAGAAGAAAGCTGAGTCTCGATGTGTTCCACTTCCAGATCTCACTCCATCCAATCTTTCTTTCAACCACATGCTCTTCCCACCCTGGCCACCTGTCCTTGCTGGGCACACTGGATGAGATGTACTTCTCGCTTATCAGCCTCAATCTTTCGTACTTGCCCTGTTGCAGCTGTTCTGTCCCGTTGAGACATTTT
>JADBJO010003248.1:110000-137500 GCA_016801955.1 Conus betulinus
TCATGCCATAGACATCCTTCACTGATCAAATTGAGTCTGCTAATGAATGTCATCGACTATACCTGAAGACGAACGTAGTCTTTCTTTGTTTTTGTATCAATGATTTTAAACTAAGAGGTGTTGTGACTGATTGAAATGTACATGATTACATTTAATATCATCGTAAATTCTAATCTGAATCTGCTACATCCTCCTTCATGATGAGCTGAGGCCTGATATGAATAAAACACATCGATCTCTCTCTCTCTCTCTCTCTCTCTCTCTCTCTCTCTCTCTCTCTCTCTCTTCATAAACAGATATCCAATCTATATAAAGTTATTGCGTTTTCGGCTTAAATTTTAAACAATGGAAAATGATTAAATCTCACGGAAAGCTTATGACATTTTATACGACTTAGATTCTAGAGGTAAAGAAAATTGGGTGTGAGAAGTACCTGTTTATTTCTTTGAATATGATTTTGAATTTGTGTGATTGAATCAAAGACCTGGAAACATTAACAAGCTTATAAAAAATTTTCGTCAAAGTTTGGTTGACTGTACTTGGCAACAAATGAATGGGCACACTGGGATTAGTGAGAGATTTGAAATATACTGGACTTTTGCAATACGGCTCGTCTAAAACTTTATTTGGTTCTAGATATAGTTTAGCACTTATAGTCTATTACAAGATTCAATTGGCATTTTTTTTGACTCTATGGTTTGTCGTTTAAACCAAAAAAATAACCTTTAACAGTGTAGATTTAATCTGTCCATTATAGGGACAAGTTGAGGAAAATGAAATTCATTTCGCCTTGTTCTGTCAAACACTCGCAAATATCCGAGAAATTGTCATAAAGCGTTTTAGTATTACAGACAACAATCTCTTTTTTTTTTCTTCTTCAAATTTTGATCTGTTCATGTCCTCATCTGTGACTGAAGTTGTGCGAAATTTCTCGTTGAACTTACGTAAAGCTTTGAAAGTTAGGACAATGACAATCTCATGTGTTCGGGCACAGAACTTATTTTTGTCCTAAATGAATTCTGTTTTTTTTTATGTACATATCATAATGCTCAACCCCCCCCCCCCCCCCCCTCCTTCATACAGTGCAGAAGCCTGTACATCAGTATACTCTCTCTCTCTCTCTCTCTCTCTCTCTCTCTCTCTGGAA
The DNA here is from genome assembly GCA_016801955.1 of Conus betulinus. NCBI lineage: Eukaryota > Metazoa > Mollusca > Gastropoda > Neogastropoda > Conidae > Conus > Conus betulinus. Next base: position 111,148 of record JADBJO010003248.1, read on the forward strand.
TATTCTGCTGTCAGTCGTTATAAGATTTCATTCTTGGACTGTCTGCGAAAAGGATTCGTCGGGAGACGGCCAATTAGGATGTGGTGAATGAGGATAGACGGATGCGTCTTGAGTGGGACGGTGTGGACAGGAGGTGGGTGTTTGAGAGAGATAGAGGAGGGGGAATGGGGTGTGGAGAGGTGGGTGTGGGTGGCGGTTGCAATACAAAATGGAAAGAGGTCATCTTGGCGATTTTTGCCATTAACTGAAACAGAGTTTGTGTGTGATGTTTTAATTGGATGGAAATATAAAAGATTTGAATGAAGAGTTCAGGTTAAATCATAATGCTAATTGATTGTAATGACGAAAGTTCTTGTTTTCTCCAGATGGAATGACTGTGTTGGAGATCGATAAAATATGGCGTGGAATTGAAATGCGGTAGAATATTATCTGGTGAAGCCGTGACTGAACTTTTTTTTTTTTAGATATATTTTTTTTTTTCAATGCAATCTCAAGGAACATAACACACACACACACACACACACACACACACACACACACACACACACACACACACACACATGCTGGCGCACGCGCGCGAGTGTGTGTGTATGTGCGTGAGTCTGACTGTCTGTCTGTGTGAAGGGAGAAGGGCACGGGGGCGGGGGGTGCACGGGGTGTTCAATGCACGCCAGCTCTTGTCGCTGTGTGTGTATCTCTGAGACCTAGCCGATAACCTAGCTTGTTAGATACTCTGCAACCAAACGAACTCAACAGTATTCACGAGTCTCACCGTCATCGGTCATCATAAAACTGTGACCCTAGTTTTCTATTTTCCCTCCGCAACGGCAGTGAATAGTCTTCTGGTGTCTGGTGCGCTGCTTCATAGCAACATAAAATTGGTAGACTTAGTTGAATTTCTGGCCCCGGAGTGGAGTATCAGAATCAGAAAAAGAAGGTGAGAAAGAGATAGAGATACCGATAGAATGGTATTGTGGGAAGGATGGGTGCACAAAGAGCTGGTGAAAGAGAAGGGAAGTGTGTGTGTGTGTGTGTGTGTGTGTGTGTGTGTGTGTGTGTGTGTGTGTCTAAAGCGGGAAAAAGCTAATAAAAAGCGCATAAAAATACATACTGAATGGCATGTTGCGATCAGTTGATAATAAATACAAATCAATAAATGGATAAGATGGCAAGAAGACCTAGTGCACATCACGCGGTAGGTAGAACTACAGCCATTATAATGGGAAGACTGACAATGTGTAGAAATAAGATTGTGTGTGTGTGTGTGTGTGTGTGTGTGTGTGTGTGTGTGTGTGTGTGTGTGTGTGTGTGTGCGTGAAGTCAAGTCACATCAAAATTATCTTTATTGAGGGCTGAAGAATAAGCTGTCAACCTTTTTTTTTTTTTGCATCCTGCCCTCATAAAGAAAAAAGAAACAAACATAGCATGCAACGGGGAAAATTACAAATATAACATTTGAAAAACACATGATTTCAAACATACACATATGTACATTAATCATATTACAACACATAAAACAATAAGAAACGATTGTTGAAACATAATTTCAAACATAATTAGAAGAGAGAGAGAGAGAGAGAGAGAGAGAGAGAGAGAGAGAGAGAGAGAGAGAGAGAGAGAGAGAGAGAGAGAGAGAGAGGGGGGGGGGGGGGGGGCATGACTTTTCATTGTTGCATAAAGTTTCCAGAAAGGTCCAGTGACGGTGAAGAAAGACCCACTGACTACACAGGGAAAGTCCTGTTGACAGTGGGAAAGACTACAACCTTGGATTCTCTCTTGAGGGCACATAAGACAGTATGGCGTGGCTGTGTCTGGAGTGGCACTGTCTACATCTGTCCGTGGGCAGGGGTGGTTGGGTCTGTGGGGTGTGCTCGACAGCTGGAGGGTGGTGTTTTTTCACTGGTGGGCGCTGCAGTCATGAAATACGGGCTGATACACCCATGGGGACGCTACTTTAAGGCTGTATGAGTTGCATTCTGTAGTCTGATTTACCTCTGTTCTGGAGCAGTTATGTCCCTTGATATCTTAATTGAGTGTCCTGCGCGTGCCTGTACCCATCGTCAACACAGCGCAGGCCTCCAAGGGTGGTACAGGACTGCTCCAAAGGCAGGTGAGGACAGTGCTTCTCTGGGTCCTCCCCAGCACCTTCGGGTGTTTCTTTTTCTTCTTCCATCAGACTCTTTCTAGTTCTTTTTAAAATTCCTGTTGTGAGGGACATGATTTTAAAGAGGAAGACATATTATTCCATGCATTCCCTCCAAAGTATACAAAACTTGATTTTATAAAGATCACTTCGGAGTCTGGGAAAAACAGTTTATGTGTATGTCTATTTCTATTTGCGACAAAGTTTTCAGTGGTTTTCTTCGAAGGTGTTTCATTCATTATAAGCGTTTGTTGAAATGAGGTCTATCTTTAAAAGGAAGAATGTTTAAAGTTTTTTAATCACTTTTTTCAAGGAAAAAAATTTCTAATGAATTAACTTAATGGCCCTTTATGTAAACGACTTTAAATGTTTCAGATTTCAGATTAGTTTCGCTGGTATTATCCCATAAAGTTGATCCATAATTGATAAGAGAAGCATATGCGCTTGAAAAATTATTTCCTGGAATGAAGATTCCGGTCCATTTTTTGCAAATTGATATATATATATATATATATATATATATATATATATATATATATATATATATATATATATAGAGAGAGAGAGAGAGAGAGAGAGAGAGAGAGAGAGAGAGAGAGAGAGAGATAAGTCGTGGTCAATGAGAACTCCTAAGACTTTATGGGATGTAACCTCTCAAATCTTTTGTCCTTGGGCATTTAATTGTACGAATGAGGAACTCATTTTCTGCCGATTTTGTCGTGTTGTTGATTTTGTTGTGGTATACATTTTGTTTTATTAGCATTGAGGGACATGTGATTCGTTTCTGTCCATGTAATCAAATCATTAATGTTTGTCTGCAGATTACTTAACAGTTCAGTGGGATTACTACTATTTGATTGTAATGAAGTATCATCAGCAAACATTTCACACAACACTGTACATACAATGGTAAGTCATTCATATAATAGAAAAGAGCAGGGACACTAATACTAACCCTTGTGGGACACCACATTTTAAGGGGAGTAACTTTGTCCTTTTAGAATTAATTTCAACGAACTGTTGACGATCAGTGAGAAAAGAAAGAAGTAATTAATTTTAAGGCTTGATTCGATATTTTGTAGCACATGAGTTTTTTAATCAGAAGTGTGTGGTTGATAACGTCAAATGCTTTTGCAAAATCCAGAAATAATTCCAGTAAGGTCGTTATTGTTAATGTTTGTAATTAAGACATCTATCGATGAGCTGTGTAAGAGAAGTGTGACAAGAGTGATTTTCTCGAAAACCTGATTGATTTCCATGAATGAGACCAAAATATTTCAGATGAGAATACAGGTATGCTTGAACATGTTTAGTGAGCAGTTTCGACAAAAGGGATAATATTGAGATAGATCTATAGCTAAAGAGATTGATGGGACCACCTATTTGATATAAAGGTATAGCTTTCGCTTGCTTAAATTTTAAGGGAACGTGACTTTTATCAATACATGAATTATAAACATAAGCTAGTGTATCGCAATGTTGTTGTCTCGTTCGTCATTTGTTAGATGGATTCCCCCGTCTCCTCGACTAAGGTGACAGTACGTTGTAGGTCCTCCAGTTCTCCGTAGAGCTTCTAGGCCGATAGGATTGGATCGGGCCAGTTTTCTCTCGGAGCGCTTGGTGGAGCGGGCAGGACTGCAGCAGATGTTCTGTTGTCTGGCTGCCCGCTCCGCAGGGGCACTGCTCTGTGTTGCCGATACGAAGTTTAGTGTATAGGTGGTATTTCAGGCGGTTGTGGCCTGTCCTGAGCCTGTAAATGGCTCTCGACGAGAGTCAGCAGGTAGTACGGGTCTGCTCTGTTGTGGTGTGGATGTTGCTACTTCCACTTGTTCTGCGGCTTGGCCTTAATGATTGTCTTAGATTCAGAGTAGCTGGTAGATCTGTCCATCTGTTCCTTCGCAGTGCCTTCCTTTGCCAGGGAGTCAGCTGTCTCATTGCCAAGCACGTTGCAGTGGGAGGGATCCACTGCAGGGTGACTGTGTGACTTGTGAAGAGGGGGAGGCGAGAGGATGACAGGTCGTTGACTTCTGGATCTCTGTTGGACCGAAGGGCCTGCAAGATGGACAGGGCATCGGTCAGGAAGACAACTGTGTGGCTGGTGTAGGGGCAGACCTCGACGTGGACTGCTGCTATATTCAAGGCTTCTGCTTCGGCTCTATAGCTGGTGGAGTAAAGACCGGTAGCGAGGCGGATCTTTTCTTTTCTGCCTCCTGGATATTGAACATAGACTCCTGCCCCTCCGTTCCGAAAGAATTCTGCCATCAGTGTAGACATGAGTCCAGAACTCTTTAGAGAACTGGGTGTGGAGGTGTTCGAGGGTGAGGGACTTTCTTTCAGGGCCGCTTTTGGAATCTTTTTGGGGCCAACACCAGGGATGCTGCACTGGGTGAGGGCAGGGGTTCCTTCGCTCCAGGTAGGGACGGCAAGACACCGGGGTATCACTCTGGGGTCGAGGATATATTGCCGTTCTAGGATCCTGCTCTGATGTACGAAGCTTCTCTCTCTTCAGCCGTCCTTTTGTTGGCTGGGACAGCCTGTCCTTCATGGGGTGGCCTTGCAACCTCTTGAACGTGGCAGTCTGGGTCAGAAATTTGGCGTCTCTGCGGTCCTCAAGGGCTGGAGCTCTGTGAAGGTTTCAAGCTCCTGAATTGGCGTAAACTTCATGGCCCCTGTGATGATGTCTTGCTAATCCGTTCAAAGTTGGATTTGGCCATAGTGCCCCATACTGTCATGCCATACTCCAACACTGGCTTGACTCTACCAGTGTACAGTCTCCTGAGGGTCGTGTTGTCTGCGCCCCATGTTGTTCCTGCCATCTTTTTCATGAGGGCAAGTCGTACTTTTGCTCTCGATTCTGCTGCTTTCTGTGCTTGCTTCTTCCACGTCAGGCGTTTGTCGAAGGTGACTCCCAGGTACGTGGGGTTATTTTCAGCAAGCAGAGTTTTGTCCATTGATCGTCAGGTCGGGCCTTCTGCTCTTTGGGTGAGAGGCTGTAAACAGTGTAAGTGGTGGTCTTCTTGGCATTAATTGTCCCCAGCCACTGTTTTTGTCCATCTTTCGAGAACATTCAGTGCCTGCTTTAGTCAGTAGTTGGCAGTTGTGAGGTGTTCTTCCGAGCACCATAGGACAGGATAGTCTGCATAGATGGCTCCCTGGACTTAATGGGGCATATCTTTGACGATGTCGTTGATAAAGATGAGGAAGAGGGAAGGGCTGAGGACACCTCCTTGAGGGACTCCTCTCAGTGTCTTCTCCGACTGTATGCACCGTTGACATGAACTCGGGCCTTCCTATAGTTCAGGTACTGCATGATCCACTGGTACATACAGCCAGTCACACCACTCTTCTGGAGTTTCCTCCGGAGGCCATCCTTCCAGACTTTGTCGTACGCCTTTTCCATGTCTATCCACGCCGTCGGTGTATGCTATTTGTCCTGGAAGCCATCCTCCGATCTTCTTGGCTATGTAGGTCACTTGGTCCTCAGCGGAATATTATTGGCGGAAGCCTGCCTGCTCTGGAGTGATGATGTTGTTCTTCTCCAGGTGCCAAACTAAATGTGAGTTGATCATACGTTCTAGGAGCTTGTCCACGCAGCTGACGAGGCTGATGGGGCGACAAGCTGTCAGCCCTGGCTCTGTCTTTGCCCTTCTTGTTGATGGGCACCATGTCATCTTCTCGCCAGCTTTGTGGAATATGCCCCGCCTTTCAGCTGTTGTTGAGGAGAGTAAGGAGTTTGGTCTTTGCTTTGGTGCCGAGGTGTTTTAGCATTCCGTTGGTGACTTTGTCAGGACCTAAAGATTTTTTGTCCTGAAAGATTTTACGGCTTCTTCTAACTCTTTCAGTTTGAAAGGCCTGTCCATGTAATCAGGTTGGTCTTGGTCATCCTGATGATGCTTCATTTCATTATGGACTTGTTGTTTTCTATTTTCTGGCACAGAGATGTGTTGCTGATCTGCTCATAGCTATCTGTGAAGCAGTTTGCTGCCTCTCTCCCTAGTCTTTTTGAAGCGTGACAGGCGCTGACCTTGTCTCTTAATTATTCATTGGTGAGTTTCCCAAAGCTTGTTGCCATCTCTATCAAGGTCAGCCTTTCTGTTTTCGCCATCCAGCTTGTTCTTGCAGCTTTAATGTAGGCCTTTCTGTATTTGGCAGTGCAGGCTTTGAGAGTGGTGCTGTTTTATTGTGTTGGGTTGTTCTCCACCTCTTCTCTAGTCCTTGTCACTTCATCTTCAATCTCCTGCAGCTCTTCTGTCCAGTATGGCCTGTAGTTTTTGCGAGCGTGGAATTGCCTCTGAGGCTGCTTTCAGGATGGCTTGGTTGAAGTTTTTGGTGCCTCCGTGATGTGGTAATCGTCACTTTGATGGTCTTGCGGTACTCGTCAGAGAGGCCCGCAAACATCTCCCAATCTGCCTTCTTGTATTCCATCTGGGAAAGGACTTGGCATTGCTCGGTGTGTACTGCAAATTGATGGCCAGTAGTACTGGTCTGTGGTCGCTGCCTGCCAACTGACTCTGTACCTTCCTGCTGTTTTTTTGGGCAAGGTCCTCAGTGGCAAAGGCAAGATCTGGGGTGGTCGTGGTGAGCCATCGGCGAGGGAAGAAGGTAGGTGGGTCTTCTGGATCATTCAGAAGAAGCAGGTTGCTCTCTCTTTTTGCCAGTCCTCCATTTCGACTCCTCTTCCGTCGTTCTCACTGTGTCCCAAACAGGTTGAGTGACTGTTAAAGTCACCAAGCAGTTCTCTGATGGTATGTCCTTTTCCTGTAGAGAGAGCTCTTTGTCCTGTGGGCAGTACACGTTGAGTGTATCAGCAATAACCAGTGAAAGATTTTTTAGTATCTTACCATCAAGTCCATCTAAATATCTTTTTTCCATACTGGTTTAAGCGAATTAAACTATTGAATACTTCGTTTAATGACAGTGGTGGTATGTCAAAACATGAAGAAATGCTTTTACCACGATTGTATTCCTCCAATGCATGTAGATAATTAGCATTTGTTTTATCGTTTACATTTATGTCTTTAGTAGTATTTGTAAAACGCAAATTTAAATCTTCCGATGATCTTTCTTTTTGGATTTTGTACTTTTGAAGTACTGTTGGTCAAGTGGTTGATAATCTTCCAAATTAAGTTCGAATTTTGAGAAGACGATACTAAATTTTGATAATATTGTTTCTTGACTTTTCTCTTCATGGAAGTTACTTTATTCCTTTGTTTTCTAACTGACACTTTATCCTATTAATTTTGAAAGTGTTGTTCCTTGCTTTTCTCTTCATGGAAGTTACTTTATTCCTTTTTTTTTCTTAATGACACTTTATCCTTTGACTTGAGTAAATGATCTCTTTTGTGTATCTCATCATCTATCTCTCTGTAACCATGGTGGTTTAATGACATGCTTCACTTTTTTCTCACGAAGGGTGCGTGTTTATCATATACTGAATTGAATGTGCTTATCCAAAAGTTTACAGTATCGTCAGGGTTCCTGACCTGCTACACATTATCTAATTCAGAGTGAAGTAGATCGTTTAGAAAAGCATTTTTGTCGAAATGTGTGAAGCGTCTATAACAAATTTCTTTATGTCCAGACTTGGGAATTTTGACACATTTTTTCATCCATGTTAGACATACAGAAGAATGATCATTACAGCCTGTTTGTACAGAACACATTTCTACTATGTTAGCTTTTGTGGTGACGTGAATGTGATCAACAAGAGTTTCTGTACATTCCGTAATGCAAGTAGGATGATCGATTGTTTGTTCGGATCAATACATAGTATAAGTACGATTCCATTTTGTCCCAGGCATTGCCAAGTCTATATCAAAGTCACCAAAAAGAATAATTTCCTTTGACACCAAAATTGCAGCATCCATCATTAAGTTAAACCTGTCGTTCCAGTCAGTGGCTTCAGCAGGATTTCTGTACAGAAATCCTACCATTACTGGCTTACACTGTTAAAGACCAATTCAATCCAGATAGATTCTACATTGTATTTTTCAAGATATATTATCCTCTTAAAGTTAATGATCTAGCACAGTACAGGAGTAATCCTGTTCTTTTAGGTGCCTTTGGGTCTAATCGGATTCTCTCATAGTTTGGCATGTACATATCTGAATCAGGAATCATATTAGTTTATCAAGACTCTGCTATGCAAAAGACATAAAAAATATTCCCATTGTTATGAAAAATTGCAGTAACTTCATCCGTCTTATATCTGGCACTGTTTCATATCTAAATATCCTCGGCGAAGTCCCTCCTGTGAAGGCCAAGAGTCTGAAATAGATGGCATGATGATTATGAGTCAATTGCGTACATTAAGAATAAGCGCTTTACACCCAATACTCCTGGTCACAAATCGTAGAAGTCGATATATAAGAACATGCATTGACAATGATATTCACAAGAACTATGAAAACAGCAATATTACATCATAACCTATCCACAAATTCAACAGACAGCATGAAATCCTTCATCAAACAAGGACAAGTTGTCAGCAAAAATACTATATTTCTCCTCCCCGAAAGAAAGAAGAAAAAACAAAGTTAAAAAAGAAACGCATCTTAAATAAACACAAACAGCAATTATTTAGAGAGACAGACAGACAGACAGAGAGACAGACAGACAGAGACTCTCTCAATTCAACTCAAATAGTTTAATTGCAAAGGCCACCGACCATATCTGCTATGAGGTCAAGAACAAAAGTAGAAAACACACGCGCTCGGCGCATATACTGAAAACTATGAAAGAAAATATTTGGATAACAAAATGTTCTTCCTGAATTGACAGAGAGAGAGAGAGAGAGGGGGGGGGGGGAGAGAGAGAGAGAGAGAGAGAGAGAGAGAGAGAGAGAGAGAGAGAGAGAGAGAGAGAGAGAGAGAGAGAGAGAGAGAGATGAATGAAGAATATATTCGCGTAGAAATATCGATTTTGCACAAAGTAAAAAAGCCTATTAATGTAGTACAATACAATTGAGAATGTGAACAGTCGCATAACGCGATCGATAGTTTCGGGCTGCAAGATACAATATCAACCAATGAATTAAATAAGGTGTTACGTTGGTCCGAGAGCCTGAAAGCTTGGACATGTCAACACACTTATCCACTCGTGCACAAACACATAATGCATGCATGTCCGTGTGTGTGTGTGTGTGTGTGTGTGTGTGTGTGTGTGTGTGTGTGTGTGACCTCATGTCACGTCATAATCCAACATCCTTCAACCCACCGCCTTACTATTCTCTTCGCCCTCTTCCTCCCGCTTCCCACTTTGCTTACACACACACACACACACACACACACACACACACACACACACACATACACAGAGACTCAAACTGCTCATACGCTCATACATAAAAATGGGTACTCGCGCATGTATGCATAAATGAACGCAGAGGAGCATGTGCACCAGCGCACGCACACATACGCAAGCATCTGCGAGTGCGCAGGTATTTGTGTGCATATAGACAGACAGACAGAAAGACGACAGACAGGCAGACAACACGGACATGCATACATACACACACACACACACACACACACACACACACACACACACACACACACACACACACACACACGTGTGTGTGTTTCTGTGAGTGTGTGTGTGTGCGCGCGCGCGCACTTACACGCACGCTTGCTAGGACAAACACAAGCACGCACCAGTTTACGCATGGAAATCAAGACAGAGAGAGCAAAGAAGTCAGGAGCAAGTAGACACAAATGCAGAGACAGAGACAGAGCTCATTAAAGGAACTTTATTTAATGATTACGATTTTAGGCGCATACGACTGTTGTATATCCGAGCTATTCGACCACATACGTGATGAAAAAAAACAGCCTTTTGCCGCGAAAATTCCGTGAAAAACACGCGAAAGGCGCTTTCTCTTAAAAGCCAACTGTTATTCTCTCCGCGCGTGCCTTTCTCTCTCTCTGTCTTTGTCTCTCTCTGTCTCACTCTGTGTGTGTGTGTGTGTGTGTGTGTGTGTGTGTGTGTGTGTGTGTGTGTGTGTGTGTGTGTGTGTGTGTTAGGCATTTTCTTTACGAAAATAACGTAAAAAAAAAAAAAAAAAGAAACCGTTCCAGCAGGACGTGTAACCGTAAACATCTGCATTTACTTTTTCGTCCTGCGCGCTGTTTTTCTCCATTCGCACGCGCACGTATGGTTGTGTCCTTGCGTGTCGCTTTTAATGATTTACCTCATGTAAACACAGATTTAGTCACAAGAAAGGATTAATGGATATCCTGAAATGGGTATCTTTGTGTTTTCAGAAACCTTTAATTACATTATCCAGTTCACTTTTTTAAACATGGCATTAAGTAAAGAGTCATCAAAGAGGTTTTCTCGTTCTGAGATAGTCTTGAAAAGAGTGGCTGAAAAAACATTGTTAGCATGCTATAATTGTAAATTGACTCAGTAAATAAAAAAGTGATAAAAGCTCTGACTGATTTAGAAAAAAAAAAAAAAAAAAAAAAAACCTGTCGATCTCAAGCGCACTTGTTTATTATCATCAGGCAGGTGTCTCTTGTCATCTAATGCGTCTCTCCATTTTAGGTTGTGTTCATCCTGTCTCCTTTCAGTGATGCTTCGGTGTTTTCTCGCTTCTTCACCATTGACAAAGAGCTTAGGGCTTGAAAAGTCTGATGGGTTCCTTCAAGTGGTTACCTTGGTTCCCAGCTTATGTTTTCTTTTTCATGTTGAGAGGCTTTCAGACTGTCTCTTTTTCAACGAACCTTCGAGATCAGCTGCTTAGTTAATAGGGAGGGAGGGAACATATACAGCTGTTTGCTCCACAATTGCAGAGACTCAGAATACTAGGTAAGAGTGGCAGTTTCTAACTGTGCTGGTGCTGATGGATGGTGCTGCAGAGAATTCTCAGGTGGGTGATTCGATCCTAGACAATGCTGGAGCTAACCTTAACGTGAACAGTTCTTAGTTTGATGGAGATAAGCTTTAGTATGTAGATGTGTCAGACGTGTGGCGAAGCAGAATGACATTTGAGTGTAAGAGGTTGCTGGCTTCAGTGTTGGTGATTGAATTTCTGTTTGCGTTGCCACTGCTTGCGTCAAATAAATGTATTGCTCTTCCTTAGCTTCATTTCTTTCCTTTCCCAGCGGGTTAAGGGGGGAAAGAGGGGATGGGCAGCTGTGTTGTTGCCGTTTATGTTTCTGTCTCTGAAAGCTATGTCTCCGGGTATCTGCTGCACACAGTGTGTGAGAAAGGCGTTGCTAAATTGGTCTACGCACTGGAATGAATCGGCTGCACAGCCTCTGTGCAGCTGCGCTGAATGGATCGTCATAACGGAATGGTCAGTCCCATCACACTAACGCAAAAGTTGCTCCTTCGTCTGAAAGGATTCCACACTCTGAAATTCCCTGTGGAAGCTTGCGTTGAGTGAGTCTCTTCGTAAGCTCTTCTCAAACAAAAATGTATTGGGATTCTAGGGAACCAAATTGGATTTATCGGCCTTGACTTGATTTATTGTTATTATTATTAAACATTATTATTATTAACATTATTATTACTATTATTATTATTGTTGTTGTTGTTGTTCTTGCTATCATCATCATCATCATCATCATCATCATCATCATCATCATTATCATAATATTGTTGTTTTATTATTATTATTATATTATTATTATTATTATTATTGTGTTTTCTACTACTACTACTACTACTACTACTACTACTACTACTACTACTCTATTACTGTTGTTGTTATCATCATTATCATTATTATTATTATTATTATGTTGTTGTTGTTGTTGTTAACATTATTGGTGGTAGTGTGGTGGTGGTGGTGGTGGTGGTGGTGGCTTGACTGAATTTGTGGCCCATGCAATATGCAGCATAATTGTAAATACTTTTTTTTTAACTATAAAAACATTTTCGTGTGTTGCATTTTTTCTTCGGTGCGACGGAGGTAAGTTCTGTTTTATATGCCCGTACACCTGCTCTGGTCAGATACGGCTTTATTTTGCAAAACACCCATGCACTCTACACATGACAATCCCTCGGAAGGAAACGTGTCGGTTTCCTGTCATTTTCTTTTGAGTGTACTGTCAAAAGAAAGAATGATGTGACACTCAAATACATCCCTGTCCCATCTATGATCATGCGCATCCTACCACTCTCCCCCCTCCCTCTAAAACACATTCATTAAAGGTGACCTTGTGTACAGGCTTGTGTTACAGGGAGATAATCAATCGTACGCAAAAAATGTCACTTAGTTATCTAGCATTACTAATTAGACAGATGTATACATACATAGATCATGGAAACTGTGAGCAGGGGCCCGTGTGATGCTCCCTTCCTGATGGGTGATGTGGTGTCAATGATTCGACCTGACTTGTGGTCATGACAACAGTGTGTCCACCTGGTGTTCATAACTGTGTGTATCATAGCAACACGTTACCTCTCCTGTTTGATGGTCTACTCGCCGCCAGGACTGCTTTCATATTAACTACACGTGAGTGATATTCTTTGTTTATATTGTTCTGTGTCTTAATATTCAAAATACAAAAGCTTCGCTTGTCTTGGATTACTAGAATGAGAATTGGCGTGTTTGCTCTCACTTGACGCCGAATAGAGTTTGATGGCAGAAGAAAAGTGTGTATCTAGATACATGCATGAAAAAAAGACAGCTTGAGAATAAATCAAGCAAAACAGCAAAGAAAAGACAGAAAAGCGTGTGTGCTAAGATGACTTCCCTTAGCAACCGGTATGCCTTTATCACAGGTGATCACACACAGTGTGAACTCACAGAGACACAGAGAGAGAGAGAGAGAGAGAGAGAGAGAGAGAGAGAGAGAGAGAGAGAGAGAGAGAGAGAGAGAGATTAACTAAACCCAGTGTCCTTTTTTCCTCAGGGAGAAACATGTCTTCTTCCTGAAGAGCCCTGAACAGACCCATTGGTGGTCAGCTGGGCTCTAATGATAGAAGAGAACTAAATCATCGCAACGGACGCTTTCAACTGATGCCTTCATTCAAAAGTTACCAGAGAACTTGCATGTTACACATGATGAAATGCCAACATTCACCCGGTCATAAACACAAAGATACAATGACAGATCTTTATTAGCACAGGAACCACGTCCCTCGAGATTCTTTGGGAATCTTTTAGTTCTAATGCTTTTGATGTAACTCGCGTTCGTTTGACAAGCGAAAGATAAAACAAGGGCTTTTTCATGCAAACACACTTTCAGTTTGAGATTGAAATATGGTGAAATCATTGTTGACGACCATGACCTTTTCTGTTTTGATTGATGAAGATTAACAACTGCACCGAGACATTAGTATAAGAGTACTAAGAAATGAGTTAAGAATAACAACATCATCCTTTGGGATTCACTATGTCCTCCAGCGCTTCCACTGAATAAATGCATGATTAAATGAAAGAAAAGTGAAGATAACTTTACTGCGACACACACAATGAATGCAGGGTCAGCGCAGAAAACGGTTAGCGATGATACATGTGCAAATGGGATCATCCGAAAAAAGGTCTCATGGCGTAGTGTAGTTCATAGAAATAATGCTATTTTTAACATTATTCCAAAGCTTAGATCGTTGGAAAAACACAGGCTAGCATCAGTTAACTAATAGCACGGTCTCTGAATTTTTGAATTTTTGAACACAGTCCTCGTATTCTGTCCCAGTTGTCATTTAATTTCAAGGACATCAGTTTTGATACTGGGAAACGGAAAGCTGTCCTCATATTCAAACCCGAACGAATTTCCACCATCGGGCTCTTAAGGTCAAGGTCAAGATCAAGGCACAGCCTGGAGTAAATTATACACAGGACACTATCTTTTATTTGACAACATTCGCATCTTTTGAAAGCTAAGAAAGCTGCATGGTGCGTTCCATGTGATGAACCACTTTTCATATGAAAGATGTGCTCCTAAGAACTGAGAGTTGCATAACGTTCAACACAAACAATTTGCCGCAGATTCCACAAGACCTTGTTCTAGGATGTTTCACCACAAGCAAGTTTGGAGTCTTCAAAAGTAATTTTTTTTTTATTTGATCCAAAATTTTGTGGAAAATACGACCAGTCTGAAAGTATTTTGAATCAGTTACAAAAAAACTGGTGTAAATAATAACACATTTATTTATTTCTTCATTTATTTATTATTTATTACAAACGTTCATAAAGCAGGCTTTGACGATGAAACAGCCCTACAATTCCCACATTCCTCTGTGGTCGAATGTTGGCAGACGTATGGAATCGTGAACTGATAAGCTCACCTGACCGTATTTACTTCACACATTCACACTCGATCAATCACACATTGTGTCACATTACATTGATTTTGCCGGCACAATAGCCCTGACCACCCCCACCCCCTCCCGCCATGGGCTTTGCTATAAACAATATGAAAGGCTGCTCATTCACTCACGTAAGCGTTCTGGCACCACATATTCATGTCTCATGAAATCAGTTATGCTTATGTTTCAAATAACTGTTTGATTTTAGAATTGAGGTAGAAAGCGGCTTTCATTTACTCGTTGTGAATGGCAGTATTGTCTTAATTTCAGTGTCTTTCTTTCTTCACAAAAAGAATGCGATATTGATCAATCCGATGAGCACTTCATTTCAAAACTGAATCTTAGAACACTTCGAGATTTTTTGTGTTGATTATGTGGACAGCTCCATGTCGGTTGTTTGTTTGTTTGTTTTTCCTGTCTTCCCTTTCTTTGTTTTACTATATTTCGTCTCTCTTGAGCACATGTCTCTTTCTCTCTCTCTCAACATACACCAAATGCAATATTTAAATGGTATGTCACTCTCGGATCTTTAACTCCCGAGATTTCGATTTCGGTTTATCACATTGCTGCATCTCTCATTCAGTCTCGGTTTCTTTCTCACTCTATTTCGATCTGTATTTGCTTAATCAGTCTCGGTTTCTTTCTCACTCTATTTCGATCTGTATTTGCTTAATTGATCTGTGATCTCACTCTTTTCACTTCCTCTTTACTCCTTTTCCCGTTGTTTCTTTTTTTTTTTTACGTGTAGAGAGCAATATAAAACGCCTTTTCGAAGATGTGTTCTCTTATACAGTTTTTTCATATATCGAGTTTCCAGTGTTATGTGTACTGTTTATCATTTTCTTCCTCTCGGAGTACGTCTCCCGCTGTCTTGGAGGTTCTGGTCATCCATTTGTAAAACAATGACGTGCTTTCCAAATTATCCATTGCCCTACCTCCCTCCCTCTCTCTTACCCTCTCTCCTTCTCTCTCCGCTAGATATTCTGCTCTCAATCGTCATAAGATTTCCTTCTGGGACTGCTAAAGGATATTTCGGAAGAGGACCGGTTAGTATACAGTGAATGAGGAAAGAAAGATGGGATTTGAATGGGTGCGATGAACTGGGAGAAGGGTCGAGAAAAGTCGCCCCCCTCCCCCCTCACCCCCCTCCCCTTCCCGCTTTGTTGTGCTTCCAGCAAACGGAAAAAGCACCCACTCAAAAGGACACACACACACACACACACACACACACACACACACACACACACACACGCACGCACGCACGCACGCACACACACACACACACACACACACACACACACACACACACACACACACACACACACAGAGAGAGAGAGAGAGAGAGAGAGAGAGAGAGAGAGAGAGAGAGAGAGAGAGAGAGAGAGCAGTCAACAATAAAACGCACGAGGAAATGGAGTGCAGGCAATAGTGAATGAAGAATCAGACTCTCTCTCTCTCTCTCTCTCTCTCTCTCTCTCTCTCTCTCTCTCTCAGATGTAGAACACCAAGGTACTTAACCTGTGTCTTGGGCACTCACTGTTCGATGGATCATGCCACATTACATACATATCTTAGCGAGGATTTCTTCCCACTGTAGCTGTTGTTGCTCTGTATGCCTCTCTCAGACCACTGAGATATGTTATAGGAGGAACTGTACACTACGAGCTTGTCATGTAGCCTGAATCCAAAATGAACTCCATGACATTCCTGAGACGCATCATCATCAATCATCATAAAACTTGTCGTTTTTCTGTTGCTCTGCCTGACCTGCTGTGCCAGTGAATCAGTTGTCATTTTCCTTCCACAGCAGCTGTGAGTTGTCTTCTCCGCGCGTTGGATGTCTTCATAGCGACATGATAATCGGCAGTCTGACGTGAGGTTTTTTTTTTTTGCACCAAGGTTGGCAAACAGACAGAGGGAAAACGGTAAGAAAGAGACAGAGATACAGACAGAAAGACAGTGGCATGATGGAAATTATGGGTAGACAGAGAGAGAGAGAGAGACTGAGTAAATGTAGGAAAGCGACTTAGTGAATGAAAACACCGCTTTTTTCAAAACCGAATAAACCCCGAAGCATTTATCAGCAGACATACCACTTGACAAAGTAACACCACTATACCCAGAAGACGTGAACGGAAAGAATCACTGGCAGATAAATCACAGTCTGCTCACTCTAGGAATGCCAACCAGCTGTTCTTTTCAGAGAGCGAAGGTAAAGGATGCAGGCAGTTGTTGCTGTGCTCAAACATCACACAGTCGCTCAGCTGTGCAGCAGGTGTCGGCCATCCTTTCATTTGATGCCACTGAAAGCTCCCGAAGAGGTCTGAAATATCTCAACACTGATTGCAGATTTCAACATGAGGAACGCAGCAACTGTTGCTGGTGACGGTGAAGGTGGTGGTGGGGTAGTGATTTCATCTGTTTGATTTTCATGTTTTTCCATTCTCCAGCCTCGTGGGCGGTGCCCTCAGACTATCAGTACTCTAGCTCCTTTTAACACCACTGCCCTGAACATAGCCACAACAGTTCTGTCATAGACATAGCCTGTAATCAAACCTTTTGCCCAGGGGGCGTGTGTGTGTGCACGCACGCACGTGCGTGCGCACATATGTGTGTGTGTGTGTGTGTGTGTGTGTGTGTGTGTGTGTGTGTGTGTGTGTGTGTGTGGTATGTGTGTGTGCATGTGGATAAGTTATTTGTGTGTGAGATTGTGAGCGTGCACATCTGTGTGTATGTGCGTGTATGTGTGTGTGTGTGTGTGTGGGGGGGGGGGGGAGGAGGATGTGTGTGTGTGTGTGTGTGTGTGTGTGTGTGTGTGTGTGTGTGTGTGCATTCTTCGCGCGCGCGCGTGTGTATGTGTGTGTGTGTGTGTGTGTGTGTGTGTGTGTGTGTGGAGAGAGAGAGAGAGAGAGAGAGAGAGAGAGAGAGAGAGAGAGAGAGAGAGAGAGAGAGAGAGAGAGAGAGAAAAGCTTTTTACCACTACCTAATGCATATCTGGAATGGTGTGCGGCACAAAATCAGTTCACATGAAAATATCAATAGGTAAAATCAACAAGACGACAAGGGTGATGGCGAAAATAAAGAGGTAATCAGTACTGGGGAAATTGAGTCATGACAACAAGGAAAGCCAACAAAGCGTAGTAAAAGATGAGTGTAATTACCCCCATAGGTCGTGTCACACTCCTACTGCCCTCATGCCCCATCCCTCGTCCTTCTCTCCATCCCCATATGTCGTTTGTTAATCCCACTGCCCCTCTCTCCTCCTTCCCCTAACCCATGACCCTTGTTTTTATCCCCCGTAATATCAATCATTCCACTCCCCATTTCTTAACACACACTGCGTGCAGACAGCAGATCGCCTGCACTCACAAACACATGTATGCACGCACACATATGCATACACGCACGCACACACACACACACACACACACACACACACACACACACACACACACACACACACACACACATGTATGCCTGCGAGGAAAAACTCCGACACAAGCCGGCACTCAGTTCACAGATGGAAATGGAGACAGGAGAAAGAATGAAGGAGTGAGAAGCGTACACACAACTGCAGACAGAGGGCGCGAAAAAGAAACTTTACGCAAGGAGAAAAGATTCCAGGCACTTTTTATTCTTCTGTCCGAACTGTTATTATCCATGCATACTAAATGCCCTTTACCACCCAAATTCTTGTGAAAAACATGCCAACCAGCGCTTTTTCTTTGTCTCTTTGACTATATACAAATGCATGTATCTAAATGTAATCCTTTGTTCTCCAAAATATCAAAGTGAGGAACAAAGAAGTACCGTCATGATCCTACCATGACATCAGCATTTCATTCATCTATTCCTTACGTGGAAGAACCTCGAAAAGAAGAACAGAGAGAGGAGGAGAACAACAACTAAATGCTTCGTTAAGGAGAAACACTGAAAAGGAAGACAAGCATGAGGAGGAGAAGAAAGAAAGCTCAAGTTAACGAAAAAAAAAAGGTAGGGAGGGGAGAGGGGGGGGGGTGGAGTGGGGGGGGGGGGGGGGGGGGGGGGGGGGGGGGGGGGAGAGCCTAAAGGTTAAGGTAAGTAGTTGACACTTCCGCTGAGGCCAGACACGCGGCAAACACTCAAGCAAAGAGACTCTCTCTCTCTCTCTCTCTCTCTCTCTCTCTCTCTCTCTCTCTCTCTCGCGCGCGCGCGCGCGCGCGCGCGCACGTGTGCGCACGCACACACACACACACACACACACACACACACACACACTCACACGCACACACGTGTACAGACGAGGACTCACTCAGCCTGAAACTCACCGATGTGCCATCCCAAGCGAATGCTTTTGACCTCAGAGCCGAACCCTCTTCTCACCCGCTCTGCCACTCCTCTCCTCCTACTCACCCCTTCTTCCATTCTGTTCCACTCTTCACCTTTCCATTGCCCCCTCATTTTCACACGGTTAAATCCTCCCGTCTGTTCCCTCTACTCCTCTTTCCTCTGTGACAACCGTCCTTCCACTTCTAAAATATCCCAGGACAAAAAACAAGCGTTGAACAAAAGCTTAATCCGGCAGGAAAACAAAACCAGTCGCCGCACTAAGTCCCCATTCGGACACGTACCAGTAAAATGACCGGGAGGTAAGGGAACTGTGGGAAGGAGGAGGACAGTGGGGAGGGAGGGGAGAAAGGGCAAGGACGTGAGGTGTGGTGGGAGGGTGACACCAAAGATGCTCTGTGAACACGAACAATAGGAACAGCCGAGCGGACGAGTGGTTACGTGTAGTCTTTCTTTACTTGGTCTTCCTCACCTTGTAACAACCTGTTCTCTCCCCTCTCCTCATCTCAAACACTCTCCCCCTCCCCCACCCGTGACCTGTTCCTTTCCCACCCAGCACTTTACACCAGTCTTTTGTAGGGATTCGTTCTTCTTGCCTGCTCGGGTACTTCTTGCTACTAGCTACCATCTGAACCGAAGATACACTGAAGAGCAGGTCACTATCATGGTGTCCTCCTCCTACAATGTCTGTTGGTGTATTTCCATCTATGTCTGCTTTCTTACGACCAAAGATTAATCTTAAAATAATCTGGCTTCCTGTCACTTAAATGTCAACTTGAAATACGTAAAATGTATGCATGCGTTTTGAAATAAACATAAATGCTAAAATGAAATGAAACTGGAAACACAATCGCAGCTAGTTTACCACCGCAGGAAGACTAATAAGTTGAGTATGTGTGTTGTAAATTGCTTTGAATTATACCGAACACCTTCAACGTCATCATCAACGTCAAATCTGTTCTTTTTTCTGAAGAAAACTGTTATCAAAGTGCAGTCAAACGGTAGGCCTAATAGTCAAACGAAAATAGCATAGGAAGTCTTGAAGTACTGTGCATTCAAAGCATGTCTAAATAATCGAGAAAGAGCTCCTTGTGGCTGTATTTGGACACATTCGATTCCACAAACAGATCTGCAGCCAGAAAAGCACGTAAACCACAAACCTTTGGTCTTTCTTTGGTCAATCTTTAAAAAAAAAAAACTGGACAAAGCTCCACCATGCCTCCAGCGTTTGTTCCTGCAGCTGCAAAAGGGCAACCTGAACACTATTCATATCCATTGCAAACTCATCCCAGTGGATGATTCGCTTTTATGCAAATGCCTGTCAGCTGAAACGAATGACAATCTGGAAGATCCAGAATTTATTGTACACAATTCTATTAACAACTTGCTTGTCAGCGACAGCAAAATGCAGGAAATCCGTAAAAGTATTGCAGAAGACTCTCAACTCCAAATTCTCTAATCAACCATCCAAAATGGCTGGCCCAAAATAGACAAGACTGCGACGGCAAACATTCTCGAATTCTGGAACTTCAGAATAATAATAATAATAATAATAATACTTCAGATGGTAATCTGTCCCCTGAAGGGACAGAAAATAATCATTCCGAAATCTTTCAAAACAGAAATGATTCAGTAACTACACCCCTGCCACCTTGGAATCGAATAAACCAAACAGCGGACAAGAAACACCCTGTTCTGGCCTGACTTGGCAACAGAAATTGAAACACATTTTGCTATGTACCCCGTCTGTATGTCAAAAGCTAAATCAAACTAAAAAAAAAATCCATCCAACCCCATGCAATTCCTTCACGCCCTTGGCAGAAAGTGAGAATAGTTCTCTTCGCATGGAACACCAAAACCTATTGGTTAATGTAGACATCTACAGTCGATAGTGTGAAGTGGTTTGAATCACCCAACACTACATCTACCGCTGTCACCAGAAAAACTGTCAGTGCACGGTGCCCGCCATGGCATACCTGAGACAGTCATGAGTAACAGTGGACCTCAGTTCACAGCAGAAGACTTCAAGACTTTTGTTTCCGCCTGGGTCTTTCTACATGTCACTTTCAGTACAGGATCTCCACAATCAAATGACCTTGATGAAAAGGCAGTCCACACAGTCCAAAACATCCTTGAAAAGGCCAGATCTGATGGTCGCAGTCCTCTACACAGCATATTAGAATACTGCAGCACTGTGTGTGTGTGTGTGTGTGTGTGTGTGTGTGTGTTGTGTGTGTGTGTGTGTGTGTGTGTGTGTGTGTGTGTTGATTCTCTCTCTCTCTCTCTCTCTCTCTCTCTCTCTCTCTCTCTCTCTCTGTATGTGTGTGTGTGTGTGTGTGTGTGTGTGTGTGTGTGTGTGTGTGTGTGTGTGTGTGAATAGGTGTGTGCGCGTGCGCGTGCGAGGGCGTGCGATATTCTGTTATCCCATACATGCTTATTCTCTCTCTCTCTCTCTCTCTCTCTCTCTCTCTGAGTACCTGCTCTCTTTGTCTCCAAATCATGATTTTTTTTTCCCTATATGATTTGATATGTATTTGGTTCATTATATTTCGTCATTTTTTTCCTGGGTTGTATGACACATATAATTAACATGTTTGTCTTTAACATGATTTTCTCCATTAGTGATTTCAGTTTTTTACTTGTTTAATGATTCTTTTTCAGTTTAATGCATGGCACGATGTTTTATCATACCCTCTACATGTGTTCACGCCGTGTCAAAAATTATTACATTTTGTGCTTTACTACTTTTGTCCATTTCTGATGTTCGCCCCGCCGCCCCCCCCCCTCCTTCTCTCGAATCAAACCTCCCCTCTTCCTCGCTCTCTGTCTCTCGTCCATCTCCTCGCCTCGCTCTCCCCTTCGCCCCCCGCTCCTCCCCTCTCGTCTCTCCTCTCCGTCTCTCGGCTCTCTCTCTCGCCTCTTGTCTCTGATATTCACTCTCTCCCTTCTCTCTCCTCTCTCTCTCCCTCTCATTTTCCTCCTCGAAAAATCCTTATGTCATCTCCTTTCCTCATCTTCTCATCAAAAATGATTATTCATTGTGCTCTGATATTCTCTCTTTCCTTCTGTTGCTTTCTTTCTCTCTCTCTCTTTGTATTCTTGTCACTTTCTTCTTTCACCTTTTGCGTATTTTTCCCTGCCTTACGAAAAATCCTTTTGTATTTGTGCCTTGTCCCTTTTTTCCTTCCATTTTTCATCCTTTCTTATTATTCTTGTCTTTTGATTCTTCTTTCTCCTTTTTTTTCTGTCCACCGCCTCCCCTTCTTCCGCCTCGCTCTCCCGCTCTTCGCTCTCCCTCTCTCTCTCCTCCTCTCTCTCTGCGTATGTTGTGCGTGTGTGTGTGGTGTGTGTGTGTGTGTGTGTGTGTGTGTGTGTGTGTGTGTGTGTGTGTGTGTGTGTGTGTGTAGGTGAGTGTGCGCACACGCGCGAAGGCGTGGTGTCATCCTGTTTACCCCATACATGTTTACTCTCTCTCTCTCTCTCTCTCTCTGGGTTTCTCTCTCTCTCTCTCTCTCTCTCTCTCTCTCACACACACACACACACACACACACACACACACACACACACACACACACACACAAGCACGTTCAAGCACATGCTCTCTTTGTCTCATCTCCTTATCATGATTTGCTTATATATGATTGTGTATTGTTTCATCATTTTTTAGTCAGCTCTTTCCTGAGTTATATTGCACATAATAGCATTAATGTGTTTTGTCTTTAACTGATTTTCTCTATGAGTGGTTTCAGTTTTATTTATTCAATGATTCTCTCCATTTCTTTCTGTCTCTGTCTGTTTCTGTCTTTTCTGTCTTTGTCTCTCTCTGTCCTCTCTCTGTCTCTGTCTGTCTGTCTGTCTGCCTGTCCTGTCTGTCTGTCTCTCTCTCTCTCTCTCTCTCTCTCTCTCTCTCTCTCTCTCTCTCTCTCTCTCTCTCTCTCTCTGTGCGTGCGTGTGTGTGTGTGTGTGGTGTGTGGTGTGTGGTGTGTGTGTGTGTGTGTGTGTGTGTGTGTGTGTGTGTGTTTGGGTGGTGCTTGCGCGCGCGCGCGCCGCGCGCGTGTGTGTGTGTGTGTGTGTGTGTGTGTGTGTGTGTGTGTGTGTGCGTGCGTGCGCGTGCGTGCGTGCGTGTGGTATGTGTGTGTGTGTGTGTGTGTGTGTGTGTGTGTGTGTGGGTGTGTGTGTTCCAAATTATGTACGTACTTTGTCATATTCATTTTACTGTCTGTTTTTATACCATGCTAATTGTAGAACGTTTCAGTACATGTCCATTTTCCAATTATTACATTTTGTGCTTAACTACTTCTTTACATTTCTGTTGCCTCTCTCTCTCTCTCTCTCTCTCTCCTCTCTCTCTCTCTCTCTCTCTCTCTCTCTCTCCCCCCTCTTTTTCTTTAAATTCCAAGTCACTCTGCTAAATACGTTCTACGTTTTTATATGCCTTATGAAGAATGGTTACATGTTGCGCCTTGCTCTCTCTCTCTCTCCTCTCTCTCTCTCCTGATGCGTGCGTACGTGTGTGCATGTGTGTGTGTTCCAAGTATGTACTTTGTCATATTCTTTTTTTTTTTACGTCTTTTTTTTTATACATGCTAATTATTGTACGTTATAGTACATTTCCTTATGCTCCCCCAGCCAATCCACCCCACCTCCACTCTCTTCTTCCCCTTCATCATTATCATCTTTTATAACTATTTTCATTTTTGTTAGTTTACTTTTCTTTTTTTCATTTCTCTTATATTTTCATCTGATGTTCCACTATGACTGATTGCACGACCGCTTTGTTTGTTTGCTTGTTTGCTTTCTTACATTATTTCATTTCACTGCATGTCGTAGTCCCTCTTCAGGGCGATCATCTTTGATCATCCCTATTCTTTTTCACGTACCATTAATATCATTACCATTTGCAATATTTATCTTCACAACCTTCTCCCTACTCCTGTAGTACTATTAACTTTTACTCATTGACCATCTCCATTCCTTTCCCCCTACTATTACAGGTACTAACATTACTTTTATTACTATGGCTCTCAGTAGCAATCTCACCATATCATCATTATTAGCATCATCACCATATCACCATCACCTTCATATTGATATAATAATAATAATAAATAATAATAATAATAAATAAATAAACACACACACACACACACACACACACACACACACACACACACACACACACACACACACTACCAACAAAAGCAACTAACTTCATTATTCATATTACCTCTATTAGTGTTAACAGCATCATCTTCATCACTATTATGATCACTATTATTTTTACTTAGAAACACACACACACACACACACACACACACACACACACACACACACACACACACACACACACACCACACACACACACACACACACCATTTCATTTTTTTTTAATCAGCATACCTTGTTACAACTTCATAACTATTACGTGTTATATTTACCACTATCATTAACATAATAAGTATTCTTTACAATATTTCTGACATTCCAGCTTACCACTTTTCCGGCCTCCTGTAGCATCACTATCATTACTATATGTTACACATCATGATTATTATTAAAACTATTAACGTACATACTATATTATTACAATATCTATTAGATTCCATCCTATCCATAATTTATGCCTCCTTCTCCTCTTTGCTCTTCCTGTCCCTTCCACCCCTCCTTTTGTTTTCTTCCCTTCCCTTAGTATTTGTATTAGTACTATTATTATCATTACTATTATCGATATTATTGCTATTTGATTTTTTTTCCTTTCGTAAAAATTACGTTTCTGTATCATGCTTTTATTATTAGCACTATTATCACCATTACTGTTGCTAAGTTGTTAGCATTATCTTCATTATTATCAATACAATTGTTATTGTTGATATTACCGTCACTACCATTAACATCACCATTAAGACCATGGCACGGCAACTATGCTGTTTAAGAATCCTCTAACCCACTCCCCTTTCTCCCATAGTACAACTGCTATTGCCATATTATCACCATAAGTGGTAGTAATCCTGTCTTATGATTTTCATATTTTGATCATGATCATTACCATTATCGTCATTCCTATCAGTAAGATAACTATCATCATTACTGCCTCGACTCACTCATTATCTCCTTCTTGACAGCCTTGTTTTCATCCAAAGCCCTCTTGCGCTGATGTGAATGAAGATAAGCGATTGCTCGTTCATTTTCGTTGTCCTGAGTGTTTTGTATCTGCAGGATGAAGTGCCGATCTTCGTCGGGAGAACGACGACGCGTTGAAGAAGCGGATGCAGCACAACGAACGGAGAGCAGACGACTCGGAAGGACGATCAAAAAAAAGAACCATCTGATTTTTTTTTTTTATGGACTTCCCACGTGCACCGAACGAGACACAGTCTGAATGTGAAGGACTCATCAGTGAGGTGATGTGTTGACAAACTCGGACTGACAGGTGACTTCAGTTGGATCGAGTGCATCGTCTGAATTCCAAGCCCAACTCACCGATCATCACCCGCTGCACTTACTACTAAGTGAAGGAAAACATACGGAAGTCTATACATAAAACTGGATTGACGAGTAGTGAGGTGTTTGTTGGTGAGGCCTTTATGTGTCAGAAATGTGCGTAAGTCACTGTATCCTTTTGTGAAGAAACCCAGAGGGGAAGGCAAACGGGCATCGATGATTTTCGACCATCTCCTTATCGAGGGAAAAAAGTTTTACCTTGACGAAGGGCGAAGTCTTACGGGGTACGAATAGAGGGTGGCCAGTCCAGCTTGACGACAGGAGGGGGCGTGACAATCGTGCGAATCAGACGGATTATGAGGTCAGGCGTGTGCGAGCAATGAGTACATAGCTTGTTCACAAAGGGAATACTGGATTGGTTGATGTACTGGGGAGATAATGGCAGGAGATGATGTAGTATCAATTTAAGTTATACTTTTCAAGCTCTGATTCATACCTATTAAATATAATGATTTTTTTCGTGCAAACACTTGTCATGTAGACCCGTTACGCTATAGAAAGGATTGCACGGATGAAAAGGGAACGGCTGACGACCGTCACTGGGGACCGGAGCGTGTTTTTACTGTCATATGTAAATGTCTGCAGTTTAAATGAGGGGGCATCTCAGAAGGAAAATGGTCATTTCGAGAGAGACGTAAAAGTTATGACGATGTTACGTCGTTCAACCAAGAAAAAACATCAAACACTAAGATCTCAGAAAGGAAAACTGTGTAGATCATCGTTTATTTACATAATTTCAATTATGGTTAATCAATATGAAATTTCTTTTTCATTTATACATTGGAATATAAATGGACTGCTGTTTAAGGTAAACAACAGGTATTTCATGTCTTATCTGTTCAAACTTGGTTTCATATGTCTAGTAGAAACGTTTGTAGATGATCTTCAGCATGTTAGTTATCCAGGTTATACTACTTTTTCCATGCCAGCCATTAAATTCACTAAGAAAGGAAGAAGGTCAGGTGGCATACTATGTCTTATCCGAAATAAACTTATGTCTTTTATTCCAGAAATTAAGACAAATTCTCCAAATGTCCTTTTGTTTTTTTATTGACAAGAGTCTTCTTGATTTAACATCGAATGTTATACATGCATGTACCTTTTGTCCCATCAGAGGGTTCA
>JADBJO010003248.1:147500-150000 GCA_016801955.1 Conus betulinus
CTCACGCTAGAAACGAATGAAAGGAGGCACAGTAGTTTGTGTTCAAAAGCACATTTCTGTTATGTGGAAAGCTTACTGGATTCGGCTGAAGACTCGACCAGTTTGAAAGTAAGTCAGTCTCATTTGCACTTGTCCATTGGTATTCTTACATATTTTGTTTATACTGCACCTGAACGTTCGGTTATACACCATCACAACAAAACTGAAGGTTTTGACATTCTTGAAAACTACCTGACGCAAATAATGACTACGCATCTTAATTTACTATAGCTGTTATGTGGAGATTTTAATGCCCGCACTTCTGGCCTGTCAGATGTGGATATTGATAACAGTAACCGACATAAAAATTATTCCAATGTTTGATGATTTAAATGAATTGATAAATGATCAGTTTTCTGACCAGTCGTAAGACTAAAGATACATGAGTAAATAACTTGGGTAGAAAATTGATAGAATTATGCAGAGAATTTGAACTGATCATTGTACATGGGAGATAAACTGTGACAAAGGATGTGGGATCTCATGTACAGCAACAGAGGTAAAAGTATTGTGGACTATCTTAATGCTTGTTTTCCTTATTTGAACTGATTACAGATATGTATTTTGCTAACAGATCTGAGTCTGACCATTTTGCAATTGTTATCTCCATCCGTTTAAATTTTTTGAAAAGATTAGAGAAGAAGAAATCATTGTATTGGAGGATTTCCTCCAATACAATGTGCCTGGAAAGAAAAAAAAGTAAGAGACTTTTTAAAATCTTAATTTACGTGACAGGGTAAAGTTTGAATTTGAACAAGTAATTCTAGCAGTAGATCAAATCATTGATGTAGCATGTCAGATTTATGTCTCTTTTCTTGAAAATGCCGCAGAGAAAATAAAAAAAATGACAAAGAAAAAAAACCGGCCACCATGGTGAGATGCTGAATGTGAAGCTAGTAAGCAAACAAAAAATATAGCGTACTGAACACGCTTAGTTATACAAACTCGCAACCTGTTTTGGAAAACTATCTTACTCTCAAGAACATTTGCAAGGATTTATGCAAAAGGAAAGAGGCTGAGTATAAAGAAAAACTTTTGACTGAACTCAATGATTTTTGTAGCAATAAAGATTCAAAGGCATTCTGGCAACAATTGAAAGCTCTTACTTCATCAAAAGAAAACAGGTCAGTGGAAATTCCAGCACACTCATGGTTTGACTACTTCAAAGCAGCGTTTTACTTAGAAATGTCTTCTTCTTGTTCAGAATTTAATATAACGCCGTTCGAGACGCAATAAAGTACACATTATCCAACAGTTGTGAGAACTGCATTGATTCTCAAATGAATGAAGAGATAACTGATTGCGAGGTTAAGGCCGTGAATAGTCTCAAAAGTGGCAAAACATCAGGTACGGATGGTCTACCTTCAGACTTTTTCCGACATACTACCGATATTCATGCCAAATTTTTGTTCCCTCTGTTTCACAACTGGCATATATCCCGAATGTTGGTCTAAGGCGATAATCTTTCTACTGCATACAAGTCGATAATTACAGGGGTATATCAACGTTAACCATTACCTAGAAGGTATTTAGTACAATATTCAATGAAAGATTAACAAAATTCTGCAGTCAAGCAGATTTGATCCAAGCAAGTTTTACGTAAATGTTATAGTACAATCGACATTATTTTTCTCTACAATCTCTCGTAGAAAAATATATCACAAGGAAGGGGGTGGCCATTTCTATACTCTTTTTGTTGACTTTTCAAAAGCGTTCGACTGTGTTGATAGAATGAAGTTGTATTTACTGTTGCAACGAGGTGTCCATGGTAAAGTATTCTTATTATTGCAAAGTATGTTAAACAAAAGTAGAAAAGCAGCTGTGAAATTGGAATAAACATAAATGAGCATTTTGACTGTATCTCTGGTGTTAGACAAGGATGCATTTTGAGTCCCATGTTATTTTCAATGTTCATTTCAGAGCTGGAACAAGAACTTAATCATTTTAGATACTAGTGGAACAGCCGTCTTTGCTCATCTATTTGATGATTTCTTACTAATGTATGCAGATCGTATTGTTTTTTGACTCAAACTCAGAGACATAGTTACAAAAGAAGATACATTGTTTGGAAAATTATTGCAACAGAAGGGTACTCATGGTCAATATGTACAAAACTAAAGTGGTAGTATTCAAAAAGGTGGTGTTGTTAAAAACTGTGAAAAATGGTAACATGCAGGAATAAAGATTATTGTAGAATCTACTTATATTATTATTAAGGAGTTGTTTTTGGTTCAACTCTTAACTGGTCAAAAGTGTTGAAGATTTATCAGGAAACGCACTGAGAGCTATTGCAGGGATTAAAAGACTATACTTTTTACTACAATGTATCCCTGCCTCCACATTTTTTTTTTATATCTTTAATGCAAACTTTAAGCCCTTCTCTCTTGTATAGCTCTGAAATCTGGGGCTATCAGCGGTATGATGATGTTGTAAAAGCTCAGGTCAAGATCTGCAAAATGAT
>JADBJO010003248.1:165000-170000 GCA_016801955.1 Conus betulinus
AAAAACTTTCAAGTGATCTTTATACACATTTTCCAAATGGCAATTTACATCCCTTTTAAGAAGGTTTGGAGAATCGTTTTTCTTAGTACAGTGTAATTTGTATCAAATTTAACTTTGATTTGTTCCCATTTGGGAAATGGGTGTATAGAAGGGGCTTGAGACGATTTTAGTATGATTTAGATCTGATTCTTTCAATAGAGTAGTAATATATGTCTGAATAGATAAAGTTGATTTTATGCTTCTATCTCTTTTTGCAAAATCTGTTTCTGAATTTAAGGATACTTCTTTAGCATAAAAAGTATTTTGTGAAGAGTTCTTTAAAACAAATTTAGATGCAGACGCTTTTCGAAACTCACTGAGAGGCAAAACTCCGATTTCATGATATGTTCCCATATTACATGCATGTATAGGAACTTCAAGTGCCAGTTTATACGATTTGCAGTCTATACTTTATAATTTATTGAGTAAGTGTTGTGGGGCGCTAAAGAATACTTTTTGGGCATAAATTAATCTAGAGCGCACAAATGCAGAAGATAGTAATGTTAAGGTATCTTTGTCTTGTCCCCACTTTTGTTTGCTTATGATGATTTTTAAAAACAGTTAAAGTTTTTCCTTGCTTTATTCAAGATGTATTCAAACTGTAGATTCCACGAAAGCTTTGAAGTTAGATAAACACCTAGAAATTTTACAAAACTAGCGTATTGCAGAACTGACCCGTTCTGAGTAAATTGAGGAAGTTTCTCAGGGTCATATCCAGAGTTAAAAAAGCATTAAATTTTTTTTTTTTCTGCTGAAAGTGAAAGTCCATTTTCATGTAAAAAGTCATTGATTTTGTTAAGTTCATGTTGATATTTTATTTTTATGTAACTGACTGATCTTAATGGAGTCTTTCTTTTCATAGTGACCTTCATCCACAAACATAAGTCATCAGCGAATTGTGCTGATATTACATCTTTTGATAATCCTTTTGTTATATCTGCAGTTAAGATATTGAATAAAATCGGAGATAGTACTGATCCCTGTGGGAACACTCATTTTTTAATGATCTAGTGCTAGAATATGTATACTCTATTCTTGTTTGAAACACTCTATTTTCAAAAAAAAAAAAAAAAAAAAAAAAAAACCTTTGATATAGTTATACATTGTTTCACTTTTACCAATGGTTTTGAGTTTATACATGAGCCATTTGTGCCATACTTGTTCGTATGCTTTTTTTTTATCAAAGAAAGTTGCGAGGATGTTTTTCCTTCTCGTAAAATTGTTGTTTAACTTGAGTCGTTAGTTTAAGTAAGTGTTCTACTGATGATCTTCCTTTTTGAAAACCAGCTTGGTAAATTGGAATCACTTGGTGTTTGTTACAAAAATATGTTAACCTGTTTAGAACCATTTTTTCCATCAGTTTGCACATATGAGACGTTAGGGCGATTGATCGGCAGCTGTTTACATCAGATCGAGGTTTTCCCTGTTTGTGAATGGGAATAATTATAGTATGTTTCCATACAGAAGGCAGATTTCCCTCATTCCAACATTTTTGTTAATAAAAAGGGATATGAAATGTTTTACATTCAGAGGGATATGATGTAACATTTCATTTGAAATGCCATCTCAGCCTACTGATGTCTTTTTATTTCCTAGATTACTGAGACATTCTTCCACTTCTTGTAATGTTATGGGAACATTAAGGTAATGGTCTATTACAGGGTCAGAGTCGTTGTAAATGGCTTTTCTTTCCTCTTGCTCTCTGTGTTGTTTTCTTTTCTGCTGTTAGACTGTCTGTGCTGCTATTTTGGAGAATATCTTGGCGAATGTTTCAGCTTTCTCTGAGTTGGAGGGGAAATCAGAGTTAGATTTGCCCACACCTTTTGATAATCTTTGAAACTATTTATTTACTTCATTTTTACAAAAGTTTGATCAGTATTGTCGTTTAGTTTGTGCCGTCACTTTGTTTAAAATGATTTTTGGCCTTTTTTCTCAAGCAGTTTTGAATACGTTTTTCTCCTTTGCTTTGTAAGTACGCTCTTGTTTTACGTTTTTTCTCCTTTTTAGTTTGTTCGCAATTTTCGTTCCACCAGACAATGCCCGTGTCTTTATTTAAGTTTGGCTTGATTAGTTTTATTCGGGTATTGACTGATTTGCAGCAGATAGCATGGCTTTTTGAAATTTACAATACAATCCCTCAACAGTTAGGAAGTTGAATTAATTTATTTCGACGTTAAAATGATGTAAGTAAGTTTGTGAAGCTGTCCCGGTTAGTTAATCTATAGTTATATTTTGGTACTTTTTCTTGCGACATGTCTTTTGGTTCAGGCCTTATAGATTTAAAGGTGGTAATAATGGGGATATGATCACTGTTCAGAGTGTCATTTAAGGTCTGCCAGTCACATACAGGTGCTAGATCTGGAGATGTTAAGGTTAAATCTACTGCACTGGGCTTGTGATTGGGATTATCGGGAACACGGTATTATTCTCCCGTCGTTTAGAAGATATAAAGGCGAGTCAACAATGTTCTCAACGAAGCGACTGCTAGTAGTAATTAACTGACAATCTTAAACCCAGAATGGCAAATGAGCATTAAAATCACCAGTTATTATGAACTTGCTATTCTGATCTGATTTTAGGTGTAGCGATCGAAGCCCCTCGGTAATTATCTCATTAGGCCCTCGAGGTAAGTATATCGACACTACAGTGATTGTGGTGTCAGTATTTATTCGGACCCTGGCTGCACAGGAATGGGCATCTAGTAAGTCTGGTGGAACAGGACTAGTACAGGGATAATAATTCTCTCTCTCCGTGTGTGTGTGTGTGTGTGTGTGTGTGTGTGTGTGTGCGGTCAGACATCCTCTCTCTCTCTCTCTCTCTCTCTCTCTCTCTCTCTCTCTCTCTCTCTCTCTCTCTCTCAGTGTGTGTGTGCGCGCGCGCGCGCGCGCGCGCGCGCGCGCGCGCGCGCGCGTGTGTGTGTGTGTGTGTGTGTGTGTGTGTGTGTGTGTGTGTGTGTGTGCGCTTCTTCTTCTTCTCTTTCTTCTTCTTCTTCTTCTTCGTCTTGATGTGTGTGTGTGTGTGTGTGTGTGTGTGTGTGTGTGTGTGTGTGACTGGAAAGCAAAGTATTCAGGAAGATTTCCCACATGTCTCTTTTCCGTTCCAAGGTTGACTAGGCACCTTTCTTTTGCTCCAGTTATTAGCATGGCAAGTTTGTTCTAATAAATCTGCTTTTCGGTTTTTTTTTTTTTCTTCATATTCTTCATGCAGTTGCTATCGTTCTTGTTTTTGTTCTTGCTCGTGCTCTGCTGTTGCTGTTGATGTTGTTGTGGTTGTTGTTGGTATTGTTGCTGTTGGTGTTGTTGTTGTTGTTGTTGTGTGTTGTTGTTGTTCTTCTTCTTCTTCTTCTTCTTCTTTTCTTCTTCTTCTTCTTCTCCTTCTTCTCCTTCGTTCTTGATATGTTTTGACTCACGTGTGTATACAACTGAGTCTATGTAATCTTGCAGCTTTTGGTTGTTTATGTAGACACGCTTTAAAGCATGCATGCAAACAGGAATGGGTGAGTGAGTGAGTGAGTGAGTGTGTGTGTGTGTGTGTGTGTGTGTGTGTGTGTGTGTGTGTGTGTGTGTGTGTGTGTGTGTGTGTGCAACTTTGACGCTGGTATTTTCAAAGAAAGTACAGTCATGACTTAGCGTTATTTGGTTTGGCAGGATTATAAATGTTGTTAAGACCTCTCCAGCCTTTCGCTGCTGAAGACGTCCCCGAATCGCGATGGCAGCAAATATGAGATTAATATTTTCAAGTCACACTTTCAATATAACAAAACTGTTCTTTTCTTTATCTTTTTTCCTTACAACAGTAGCTTTACTCTCAGATCAAAGACATGTGTACCAAATATAGCGACGAATGTTCAGCTACCATTTGTGAAGACTGGACCATTTAACGCGATTTCTACCATGCAGAGACGCAGATATAAGAACATATGACTAAAGACAGGACCTACTGAGGCCACTTACAGACATATCTTGCCACAAATATCTAAGTTAAGAAGATACATTTTTATTGTTAAGCGATCGAGCGAGGCTACATCAAACTGATGATTTGAACAGCCTTGTTAATTTGAACAATACAAAAAAAAAATCTTTACAGAAACCAACCACCATGGTGAAGTAGTTATCATTGCGGATTCCCGGCCGACAGGTCGTGGGTTCGATCCCAGTTAGAACCATTTGTTTATGGGGCTTTCTGCCACGAATGGCTCCTGGTCAGTGTTGAACTTGATATTGGCTCCACTACGAAGACTGGGACCACGCAGTTGAGTTTCATCCATATAATGGATGCATCTCTGAAAAATTCCAGTCCACCACAGTAAGCGTCTGTATCTTTCGCGCCCGTTGACTCTGGGATAAATGATGAGAGTAAGGATGGAATCAGCCCGCATCATGCAGTCTAAGACAGGAATGGAACTCCATAGCATCATCTTCTAATCCCCACCTTGATCAACATACATAAAAGTCTCAAATTATGTTTCCTTTCACGTCCCGCTCTCATGGTGACCACAGTTTGTTGTCCTCTCCGTGCCTGCGGGACCAGTTTGTTGTCCTCTCCGTGCCTGCGGTGACCGGTTTGTTGTCCTCTCCGTGCCTGCGGTGACCACGGTTTATTGTCCTCTCCGTGCCTGCGGTGACCACGGTTTGTTGTCCTCTCCGTGCCTGCGTCCTTGCTAAGGTCGTGTGGGGATCGCCGGTATTGACAGGTCCATGGAAACGGCCGTTGGACGAATGTGGGGGTGAACACTCACTCACGCTGGTTCTGTGACTACGCAATTTTGGTTGTCAGTGGGTGGTGTCCTGCGTCTGTTGGATTAGAGCAGGCCCCACTGAACACTGATGAAGTGACCCGGCAATAGAGCAGTGGCACCCCGTAGATTTTCCTCATAGCGACTTGACGTTGACCGCTCCCTGTGGATTGTCTGTTTCGGGGCTGAGTTATGGGACAAGCTGGGATGCAGAAACAGAAAAAGG
>JADBJO010003248.1:172500-177500 GCA_016801955.1 Conus betulinus
TGCAGCCGGCACAGAACTGTTTCTCTTACGACCACCAGGCGTAGATGACAGGAACTCCTTAAGGTTTGGACGGATCTGAAAGAGTTTGTTATTCGTCTGTATATTCTAGTCCTCCTGCCAGAGGTCTCTGACATAATAGTTAATTTTGGGTTTCAGATCTGAGCAGGATATATATATATATATATATATATATATATATATATATATATATATATATGAATATATATAAACTTAAAACTCGATGGATTACTTAAAACTCGGGTTTCGTTTCGAGATATTCTCTCTTCAACGCCTTCCTTGCGCTGAACTCAGAAGCAATCTGAAGCGATCAAAGCTAAATGCATTTTCGTTATTTTGTCCGTCTTTGTTTCACCTGAGGAAGACCTAAGAGGTCGAAACGCGTGTGTGTGTTGTCTTGTGACTCGTTTGTCCACATTTCTCTGGGCGGTTCGCTGACATTTATTTAAGATTTATCGGATGGTAGTTTGATGGGTAAGAAAGATCTTTTCCAGGTTTGGGAATGGGAATGATGAGGGCTTTTTCGCCAAGATGGTGGAAAGAATCCAGTAGTCCATACATGGTTGTATACATGTAGCAGGATGTGCAGACATTTTTGCGGATGATGTTTCAAAAGTTTATAATGGATTTCATCTATACCCGGAGAGGAATCGCTGCAAGAAAGTAAGGCGGATTTCAGTTTGTTTGAAGTGAAAGGAAGATTGTAGTCTTCCATGTTGTCTCACGAAAAGTTGCAGGGTCATTTTTTCTTTAAGGGCTTTGTTTTTGACAAAACTGGCTGGTTTGTTAGAAGAGGAGAATTCGTTTCAATGGTTGAAGCAAGCAGATTAGCAACTGCTTTTTTTCTGTTAAAGAGTCAGAAAACTTGAGATGGTTCACAGTGGGGCAGGTGTTCTTCCCTTTAATTTTCTTGATTATTTTCCACACTTTTTTCTTCGATGTTGTGGATGTGAGACTTGAGCAAAACTGTTTCCAAGATAAACGTTTACTGGGTTTTATAAATGTGTTTGGAGAGAGAGAGAGAGAGAGAGAGAGAGAGAGAGAGAGAGAGAGAGAGAGAGAGAGAGAGAGAGAGAGAGAGAGAGAGAGAGAAGGAACGAAGGAACCGATTTTATTTTAAAAGGGTAGTAAACTATGAATATTTTTTTGCATCCAGTCCTCTGGGCAAAAAAAAAATGTATGTTAAGAAGCAAATCAAACAATATACATGAAAAAATGCAACATAGTTGCATGAGAATCTTTGTGGTAAAAAAAAGAAAAAAAAAAAAAATGTATCCAATAAAACAAAACAACAACAACACAGAGAGAGAGAGAGAGAGAGAGAGAGAGAGAGAGAGAGAGAGAGAGAGAGAGAGAGAGAGAGAGAGAGAGAGAGAGAGAGACCGACCGACCTACCGACTGACCGACTAACCGATAGATTGGCAAAAATAAAGGCATGAGAAACTCATTAATGGCACAGTATGATCAATGTTATTAGCGTAGAGTTGAGTCAAATTTGAAACATTCATCACATGTTTGTTAAACTAAATCTGAATTGAAAATTTTCAGCACCTTTTAGGGTATAGTGGAGTCTCAGGTTCTTTTTATCTTATTTTCAGATTTGAACTTCTTAAAGTTGATCCATTTTTATGGTCTTTAGGAATAAGGTTCCATTGCCAACCTCCAGAATATGCCATACTAAATTTGGATAAATTAATCGTTGCATAGGGGAGGTTTGTTTTATGTGAATGTCGGCAGTCGTTAAAAGTGAACATAATTGTTAGAGAAAGCGGATCATTTTCATGGCGTATCTTGTGCGTAAATGGTCCCTTATTGCATAGAAGTCTGGCTTTAAATGGGAGGATGCTTGCTTGTAGTCTGAATCTACCAGTGATGATGGTTTACCTATCGTTACTTTGACAGCTCTTTTGTGAAGGCTAATCAGCGGTTTGAGTAAATTAGTGCTAGCTGAGTCCCAAAATGTTGAGGAATAGTCAATAATAGGCCAAATATAAAAGTGCAAAAATAATTTTCTTGCATACAATTTTAAAGAAATTCCCAAATCCTTTTCAGTAGATTAAGTTTTAATGCAACGTTTCTAGGTAAAAGTTCCATGTGTTTTGAAAGGACAGGTCATTATCTAATGTTATTCCTAAGACTTTGTGACTGGATACTTCTTCGATTTTTTCATTAGAAACGCAAGGTAGTGGTAGATTTTGACGTTTCTGTCTCGCAGTAATCATCATGAATTTAGCTTTTTTAAGGATGGAGAGCCATGGACTGTGTGTCCATTTAACCAAAAGACTGATGTTTTCTGGAATGTCATTGCAAACCTGTTGGGCGTTACAATTACTTGTGTCTTAAGTTGCATCATCAGCGAGCATTTCGCTGTTTGTTTTCAAATACAATGGCATGATATGAATGTAAAATGAGAACAACAGAGGACCTAGTACTGACTCTTGTGGGACTCCAGATTTGTTGGGAAGAAAATCAGATTTGCATGTGTTTACAGACACAATTTGTTGTCTGTTGGAGAGAAAAGATGAAATCAGTTTCAGTGTTTTGTATGATAGCTTATAAAAAGTTCGTTTTTTCTGAACAAAGGTACATGATTTATAACGTCGAAAGCGTTAGAGAAAAATCCACATAAAGAATTCCTGAAAATTGTTTGTAGTTCATGTTTTTAAGAGCCATCTATCTATTATTTCGTTAGCTCTGTGTGGCACAAATGATTTTCTCTGAACACCGGTCGATTTGGGTGGATTAAACCATATTTTACTGCATGGGAATGGGGACACTTAATGGCTTAGAAAGAACAGATAAAATCGAAATAGGTCAATAATTTGATGGATCAGTAGTGTTTCCTAATCTGGATATTGGTATAATTTTCGCTTTTTTAAAGGTATGTGGAAAGCATTGTTTATCTATACAGAGGTTGTAAATGCAAGTAAATGTAAGTTAACGTTTCCTCGATAACGATGCACAGAGTATAAGAATTTTACCATCTATGCTGTCATTTCTACCCGTAGCGGTCTATTTCAATCGCCTAAGTGACGTAAAAGCACAGTGAACATCTAGATAGTTGAAATCTAAATCTGAATGGATATTCTTTCTCTTGCAGAATTTTTGCAATTCTTCGTGGTCATTATCTTTCAATTTATCATCATGAACTATTCGATCTGCTACTATTGAAAAAAGGTGATTTTCTTCGTTGGCAAACAAAATCATAAGTTATGTTTGAAGCAGAGAAAACATGTTTATTCCATGGATGGCTTTCCATACGGATTTACTGTCTTTCTTTTCACTGATTAAGTTTAATATCTCTTTTCCTCTGCTCTAATGAGAGATGTTACTTTATTTCTTTGCTTCTTATATTCTTTCCGAGGGCCATTTCTTAACAGGTATTCTCTTTGAGAGAGAGAGAGAGAGAGAGAGAGAGAGAGAGAGAGAGAGAGAGAGAGAGAGAGAGAGAGAGAGAGAGAGAGAGAGAGAGAGAGAGAGAGAGAGAGAGAGAGACTCAAGATATTTTACTCACATTAGGCCTCAGCCCATCATGAATGGGGATGTGAACACATGACTGAGTTAAGATATGTAAAGGATTCAAAATAAAAGCTAACGATGACATCAAATGTTTTCATGTATGTACATTTTTTTTTAACCCATAACACCTTGCGTTTCAAATCCCTTACTTAAAAAAAGAAACATTGCATATATCATCAGGTAGACTCGATGACTTTAACAGACTCAATTCGAACAAAGAAGGATCTCTATGATAGTTAGGATTAATTAACGTTTCGCGTATACGTCTAAGTGCTGGGCAACAGAGAACAGAATACACGTCATTTTCTTGGCTTTCAGTACATAGGGGACAAACTAAGTCATTATATCAAACGGTTTTTTTGTTTCGATACCGATGTATTGCCAGCTCAGAAATCCCGAGCCTAACCTACTGTAATACATTTAAGATACTTATCTATATCGAACTGTAAATAGGGTTTTAAAACCGTGGTCGCTGCAAAAGTTCTGTACAAGCTGGACCAAGTTTGCCACCTACAGTCAATAGGTTTTTGCTTGAAATAATATATGAAGTTATGAACATTTTCAATGCCTCGACTCGCGCAAACAAAACCACATCCATGTCTAAACAAACACATGCGAACATTTTCCACCCAGTTCTTCTTACCTCTTTGCATCAGGTTTATACAACATATCATATGCTTTACGTGAATGATTCATCAACCCACTAAGGTAATCCCCCTGTTTGGATTATTGATATCAAATAGGTGAATAACACACTCAGACCAGTTGCAGGGAATACACCATTTTCAAATAGGTTATCAAATAATAATTTCAGAAAAAAAAACAACCTCATTGATTTGAATTTTCAAAAAGCTCGGCAATGCCACCGGGACCAACTGCTTCATGGGTTAAAAATAGATGATACCCAACTTCCGAAGGGAAGAAATATTTTTTGAAAACATGAAATTGTCAAACACTGCACGATATATTTCGGCCACATGGCTTTCATCAGGGAGACAACAAAAGGAACGGAAAAGCTAGATAAAATCCATGGCTGGTTAAGTGCCCCTGAGGAAGGCCATGTGGCCGAAATATACCGTTAAGAGTATTTGACGATTTCATGTTTTAAAAAAGTTTTCTAAGTGCATGCAATATTTCTTCTTTAGAGAATGGACGATTCATGTAGTCTTCCGTTTCATCTTCAAGAGTCTTCACTTACTGTGTTGTCAGCATCCGTCTCCAGCAAGGCTTTAAAACGTTGAAAAAAAAAGAATCGATAAACATGCTATTTTAGGGCTGTTTTCTTTTGTAAGACGCGTAATGAACAATGTCCAAAAATTGGTTTTGGTTTTTCACTGTTGTTACAAGTTTATTTAGTAAAGTTTTGTTGAATTGTTTCATCTTCCGCTCTAATAAATTTATTTATTCACTTCTAGCAATTACATATCTATTTTTCTTTTCAGTTATTGTTTCTGTTTTCTTTC